>JASDQU010881082.1:12620-34696 GCA_032191745.1 Picea mariana
TGGACAGACTGGTGTGTAGGTAAGTAGTACACCAAATAGTAAAAGGCGGTATCGGAATAGAGCTAAAGGAGGCTCAAAAGAAGTCCTGACCAATCTTCCCTATGCACATTGAGACATTTTCATTACAAAACTTGGGCCATTCCAAGGTGGAAGTAGAAGTACTCGAAGAAGTCAAATTGTTAAATATTGAGTACAAAAGGCATGTCCCTTATCAATTAGTGAACAAACACCTGATACACTACGGTATGAAACTTATGAACATGAAAAATCCACTTATGATGATATGTTCAAAGAGGTCAAAACCTACAAGGAGGTATTAAAAAGAGTACGATCATTATCACCCGACTTACAGACCGGTTTTATGACTTTCCAAAGTCACAGGCAAAGATGTTTACTTAATATATTGCAAGGTGAATCCACAACTCCCCCTCCAGAGTAGGAAGAGCCTCCCCTAGGTTTTGAATCAGAGCTATAGGATAAAGAAAATACAAAGAAAAATCCGAAGGAGACTGAAACGCCTTCACAAAAAACAGAAGTTCCACAGACCGAGAACTCAGAGTCAAGGAAAGGAAAAGAGTTGGAAGCATCCCTGGAATTTCTTGGGAACCTTCCAAAAAATGTAGGAGGTACGGCATCGATAGAGCTTGGAAGCCCTATTACTTCTTTGACCCCTTTGCAATCTACTTATGGAAACCCCTAGATGGAAGCTCTATATGTTAGTGATTTTGAACCTATTTCTAGAGACGAGATTCCTTCATCCGATAATTTTTTCAGAAAAAAGAGGAGGGATATCTTGAAACAGGAAATGCATCCAAGAGGAGACACGATGATAAAAAAGCATAAGATCATCGTAGATGGACAAAATATTGAAGAAGGGGATTTCACTACAGAAATAGCAGGGACAATGGGAGCCTTCGCAACAACAAATTTATACTCTGTAGGTAACTTGAGGACTAGGTTACAATAGAAAGATCAAATGATAGCCCAACAACAGAGTCAATTAAAGGAGAGTAAACAAAATATCAGTCAGGAAATAAACAAAGGGTTAGAGTGAGCCAGATTTAGTGACATATAGGAGATTCAAATACTAAAAACCAGCTTAAATGAAGCGAACCTGAAGATACAGATCAGTCTAGGATAGGTCCTACATTAAAAATAAATGAATAAACAATTACAAAGTAAAATAAATTCAATTCAAAATCAAGTGGTAGATATGGAAACTTTCCAAGCCCATGTGTTGGAAATACATGCAAAATTTTTTAAAGAGCAACAAGGAGTGATCTCTAAGCTAGAAATTATTCAGAATTACTTTCAGGAGGCAAGAAAATCCTTTTATAGTATTCTCTTAAAAGAGAAAGAAGCAAAAGTAGCCAGAACCACCTATATTACCTAACTAAATTTGGGGCTCTCAGGAAGAAAAGCTTAGAATCAGTTCTTGAGTTCACTCAAAGATTTAACAAGTTGTATGATAAAATCTCGGTCAAGGTCAAACCTTCTCAACACGCAGTGAAAGTAACTTTCGTTGGAGCCTTTGACCCTAATTTTTCTCTATTACTAAGAGAAAGGAGATCCGTAGATCTCACCAAGATGCAAGATGATGCCCTAGAAATTGAATCAAACATGATGGCATTAGGAAAACTAAAAGCCAAAGTAGAAATCACGAATAAAGATAATAGAAAATTCTAAGAACAAGGTGGATCCTCTGGATCGGGGAAATCCTCGGGAGATAAAATAGACAAGATGGCTAGGGTAATTAGAGTGTTTTCAAATAAGATCTCAAAAATGGAACTTGACAAACCAAAAAAAGATCATTTTCCTAGGAAAGATTTCAGAAGGAGTCCTAATCCTCAAGCCCCATAAAGGCAAATTAAGAATGAGGATCAAAAAATCCCAACCCCCTTCAAGAGTGAAAACGTCATTGGAAAGGAAGACTTAGAAGATTTTGAAGAGTTAGATGAGGATATAAATAATCTTGGTGACGATAGTAAATCACCCTATTTATCGAGACAAGATTGTGAAAAATATTTAAATAAAGAAAATAGATCAGAAGATGATGTAAGCAACAGGAATTCTGAAGATTTGACCTATCAGGGTATTATAGATGATATAATGGCCGAACTGTACCAGAAATACAATTTAAGACCTAGAAACAAGAGCCTTCCAACTTCCCCAACGAAAAATATCCTCCCGAGGGGAGAAACTGACGAAGTAGCTCCAAAGGTTGCTAAGAAGAAGACTACAAAAACCAACACCGCTGACACGCAACCTGCCAAGCCAAAGTTAGTAGGAACACCCACCATGAAAACACAGGTCCCTGTGAGTGAAACCAAATCTACACCAAAAAAGAAATCCGAAAAGAAAGGAACGGAGGCCCAAAACACAGAGAGAGACAAGGCCTTGGGAAATTTTAGTCTGGAAAATGAAATAAACAAAATGAATATTTCTATACCTCTTGTCGAACTGGCAAAAAACCCTATATACAATTTTTTTTTTGCCAAGATGATTAGTTTTTCAGAAGACGAAAGCCAAGCTGATGTCATTAACTTAGAACTTGACAAGTCGAACATAGTTTTTGGTCCATATTTCGAAGGCGCCAAAGACACTGTTGCCCCCTTCTATATCACGTTAACCTTGTTCGACCACCTACTCCATAACTGTATGCTCGATTCTGGAGCATCCCACAATGTAATGCCTAAAGCCATTATGGATAAATTGGGTCTCAAAATCACTAGGCCTTATGGAGATTTATATTCATTCGATTCAAGAAAAGTTAAATGTATAGGCATGATTAAAGACTTGGTGGTAAATCTGGCACAAATTCCTACAAAAAGCATTCTCATGGACGTAGTGGTCACCAATATCCCTCTGAAATGTGGTATGTTGTTATCTAGGTCCTGGGGCACCAAGATTGGAGGATCTCTCCAGCTTGTAATGACATATGCTACAATTCCATTTTTTGGAGGACAGTTCACGTGCCTATACAGAGAAACCAGGTTGGCATTCATGGTAAGTGATCCATGCAACCTGAATAACCACCCTGTATATATTGTAAGTCAATATTTAGGTAATTGTATTTTATCCATTGATGATGATATTGATTTAGGTATAGATGAAAGTTGTATAGAATAAAAAACATAAAAAGAAAAAAAGAAAAAAAGAAAAAAAATGTATATAGCACTGGTGTGTGGAAGATGTTTTTTGACGACGCTTCATCCTACTTTGGAGTTGGAGCTGGGGAACTTCTTGTGGCTCCTGATAATCAATTCGTAATCCCCTTTTCCTATAGGCTAGAGTGGAATGTGGAACACACTACTAATGTATGTGAGTATGAAGCCATAGTGTTAGGGTTAGAAGACGCTAGGAGAATGAAAATAGAAAACCTCTAAGTATTTGGTGATGTTGAGCTAATCGTTAAAAAGGTAAAATGACAGTATCAGGCCAAACATCCTAGGTTGAGGTCTTATAGGAATTGTGTCTGGGATCTGATCGAAAAATTCTTCTCCTCTGTCAAGGTTCACTACATTCCAAGAACTGAAAAACCAATAGGCTGATGCGTTAGCCAAAGCAGCCTCAACATTCACACCTCCCACCGATTTCAAACTAAAGTACCATATACAAATGAGACACCGACTTTCCATACCCAATGACATACAACACTGGCAACTTTTTGAGGATGATGAACAACTGCACAAATTTTTAGAATCAATAGATGAGTTTGCTGAAATGCATGCCAACCAAGAAAACCAAAATGATCCTGTTTGGATCATGCAGGAAGGGGAGGACCCCAAATAATTCCACGATAAAATCGCCAATCATCGAATGCTTATTCTAAAATATAACCAGATCACCAAGGGCTTGATTCCCTTGGAAAGGTTATTTAATCAATATGATATCCCTTTAAGATCCACTTTACAACCTCAGCCTAAAGAGGTTGAGGACTGTGACATAGGTACCAAAGAAAACCCTCGGTTGGTGAAACTATACAAATACCTGTCCCCAGAAACCAAAAGTAAATACGCTGAGTTTCTTAGAAAATATAAATACGTTTTCACTTGGTCTTACGATGAACTGAGAACTTATGATACTTCTATAATCGAACATAAAATTTCTTTGAAACCTAGTGTCAAGCCTTTTAAATAGAAACTCAGACAGATAAACCCTATGCTGCTACTAGTAATAGAAAAAGAAATCAAAAAAAATTTGGATGCCAAAATCATCGTCCCACTAAGATATTTCAAGTGCGTGGGTAATTTAGTCCCAGTAAGAAAGAAAAACGGTGAAATCAGACTGTGTGTTGATTTTAGAAACTTGAACCGATCGTCACTCAAAGAAAATTACCCATTTCCTTAGATGGACGACGTTTTAGAGAAAGTAGTTGGAGCTAACAGAATGTCGATGATTGATGGTTTTTCAGGTTACAATCAGATCGCAGTACACCAAGATGATAAGAAAAAAATGACTTTCACTACCCCTTGGGGTACCTTCATGTACGAAAAAATGTCTTCCGGCTTGATGAATGCAGGGGAAACCTTCTAGCGAGCCATGGACATCGCTTTCATGGGTGAGAGAGATAAATTTGTTGTTATCTATCTTGATGATCTGAGTGTTTTTTCAAAATCTGATACAGAACATCTAGTGCACCTGAAACAAACTTTTGAGAAATGTTGTAAATTTGGTTTGTCTCTCAATCCCCAAAAACCTCATTTTACTGTGCAAGAAGGTAAGATATTAGGTCATATAGTGTCTAAAGATGGAATCAATATCAATCCAAAAATAATTGAAGCAATAGATACTATAAACATCCATAGAAATGTAAAAGAAATTCAATCTTTCTTAGGAAAAATAAATTTCTTGAGAAGATGCATCCCTAACTTCGCTGAAATTGTGAAGCTGATCATAGATATGTTGAAAACGAACAGTGAGACGAAGTGGAGAAGTGAAGCCAAAGAATCTTTTCAATGAATCAAGAAATTTATCAGTGAAGTGCCAGTCTTGGCAAGTCCTGATTACACAAAAGAATTTCTGATTTTTTCCTTCGCTTCCAAAAACACTATCACAACTGTATTGTTACAGAAAAATGAAGAAGGCTTTGAACAACCCATTTCTTTTTTCAGTAAAATTCTGAGAGGTTGAAATATAATATACTAGAAAAACAATCTTACACAATGGTAAAGGCTCTCAAGGCCTTCAGAACATACGTATTACATTGGAAGATCATAGCCTATATTCCTACAAGCTCTGTTAAAGACATACTGTTTCAGCCAGATAGCGATGGGAGAAGAGGAAGATGGATAGATAAAATTGAAGAGTTCGAATCTAGAAGTCAAACCAACAAAACACATTAAATGCCAAGGTTTAGCTAAATTTCTAGCTGAATCAAACTTGCAGGCACTCAGAATAAATCAGCTGCAAGAAGACGAGGAATTCCTAGAGATAAATGAACTCGATTTCACTACACCTACGGTTGAGATAGAAGATAGGTTTTCTTCAGTTTGTTACCATGATATTGTTTCTTACCTATTGACTCTTCAATGTCCCAGTGAACTAACCCCATCTAAATCCAGGACACTGAAGCTACATGCTATAAAATATTGTATTATAGATGGAAGATTATATTGGAAGGATGCCCTGGGTTTCTTGCTGAGATCTTTAGTCGAGACCGAAACTGAAAAGGTTATAAACGAGTTCCATGAGGGAGTGTGTGGAGGACACCATGCTTGGTGAGCCACAACTTACAAAATATTAAGAGCTAGATATTACTGGCCCAAACTATTCACAGATGTAAACACCAAAGTCCGAACTTGTATTCCCTGTCAGTTGTTTACAGGTAAACAGAAAGTCCTAGCTTTACCTCTAGTTCCAGTTAAAACTGAAGCCCCTTTTTAGCAATGGGTTTTTCATTTCATTGAAGAGATTCACCCACATTCCAGTGCTCAGCACAAGTGGATTCTAACTACAATGGACTATTTTACTAAGTGGGTGGAATCCATTCCCACAAAAAATGCAACGAACACAGTTGTAATCAATTTTCTAGAAGAAAATATTTTATCCAGATTCGACTATCCCCGAAAGATAGTCATCGATAAGGCACAAGCGTTTAAATTGATGTCTATGATAAGATTTTGCCAAAACTTTAACATCATATTAGGATGCTCCACAACTTATTATCCACGGGGCAACGATTTAGCTAAGTCATCTAACAAAAGTCTGACAACCGTGATAAAAAACATCTTGACTGAGAACAAGAAAACGTGGCATATCCATTTGAAATACGTTCTATGGGCCAACAGGATAAGTATCAAAAGAGAAATTGGGATGTCCCCTTTTCAGATGGTATATGGCACTGGTGTTATTTTACCAATCAATCTTGCTCTGCTAGTAATGAAACTTTGGCAAGCTTCAAATGAAGAACCTAATGACATTACTAGGAGAGAAAACCAGCTGGTCGAAGTTCAAAAAAATAGAGCTGAAGTAAACGAAAAGTTGTAGAGATATCAGGATAAAATGAAGGCTTTATTCGATCAAAAGGCTAAGGATATAGATTTCCTCTCTGGAGATCTGGTACTAAAATGGGAAGCCAGAAAAGAAGACACTGGCAAACACGACAAGTTTGATTCGATCTGGTCTGGCCCCTATAGAGTCTCGGCCTCAAAAGGAAAAAATGTTGTTTCATTAGAAAATCTCGAAGGAGACATTCTAAGTGCCCCTGTAAATGGGCGATACCTTAAACTCTACATACAATAATATGTTTTCGAACTTTCATTGTAGATAATGGTTTTTTTCATGTTTTCTTTATAGTTACATAGCTTTCGGTAAGTTTAATTCTATCCAAAAAAAATAATAATAAATAAATAAATTTTTTCAGAAAATGCAAATACAAAAAAGTTCAAATCTAGTGGTTCACAAAATTTGTATGAGTGTCTAACAGTTATCAAGTCATTTTATTTGGAGGAAAATCGTCAAGGACTTAAGAGATCAACTATACTAAAAGGGTAATATGCATGAATAATCATGATAAATACTTACCAAAAAGGTAATAAGTAAACAGTCTTCTGGCTGTAAATACAACGAACTACTAAGGTATGAACTCTGACCTGGGAAACTGAGTTAAAAATGTCCTAACAGGTACCAATGAGCGAGACACTAAATTTCACGACAGTTAAGGTAATACTTAAAATAATAATAATAATAATAATAATAGTCGTTGGCACTTCTAAGTTTCCGAGGTTCTCTCACCTTTTCCCTTCGATCACTATCAAGCTTACTCTTCACCCAACCCTGACTATTTTCCCATTAGTCTCTAGAAAAAAAAAAGAGAAAGAAAAAAGGAAAAGGTCCCATCTTAATTTCAGAAACGTTCATACTAACTTTCAAAGCGAGGACAGGTAAAATTCTATGTTTCTCCTAAACTTTGGCTGAACCGGAAGTATGTCTGGGCTAATCCTAACCTTTTTAGTTGTTCTAGCGGAAATAAAATGATCATTTTCTCTCAAGGGAAGTCCCTAAGAAATATTAATAAGTTTTCCCCAAGATTCTCCATAAAGTTAAAGTGTCTGAAGGCCGAAAGAAGATTAACCCAGAGCTATTTAAATAAGTTGACAGACCTTTGCTGTAAAAAAATTTAGCAGTGTATTTTCCCTGAGTATGTTACATACTTATTGATTTCCCCCACTTCATAACAAAAGTATATATAGACAGATGGTGAAAGGAAATTCATTATTGATTTCCCCATCTAATCTAAAGAGATGATGAAAGGAAATTCATTATATTATTTCCCTCATCTTGGCATTTAAATGCTAAAAATAATGAAGTGGTGAAAGGAAATTCAATGTGGAAAATCTAATAACTTCACCGAGGTACTGAACAGGCTCGATGGTAGTGAAGCAATGTCTACATATTTGAGAAGGTTGTTATACACGAATTGCAAGATACTCTGGTAATTTTTCTTCTTTCATCAAGATTACACTTTAAGATTATGGGATTCCATATTACACTCTAAGAGTCCCTTGATGCAAATACAATCAAATAAAAATTGGTAGAATGACTAATCTTGTTTCGATTATCTTGCACAAATCTGAGGTCAGTTTTAGAAAGGCAAGTATATGTGAGCTTATCTCTAGATTGTCAAACTTTTTAATCTTGAAAGTTTTCCGAAGTTAAGGTTGAAATATTTATCCTTCTGTTTGGGTTTTTATAACTATGTCTCACAGACTAGAATAATTGACCCCATTTACCCAATAAAGGCACTAAGTCTGCTCATTCTCCTCGTCCCATAAGGAGACGAGGTCCCCAATTGAAGCCTATGTTGAAACCAGGTCTTAAGGTTTTTATCTCTAACACTGAGGTTTTCTTTTCTGGGATTCGACTTTTCATCAGGTATAATCCTCGCTATCAGTTCCAAAATCCCGGTACCGAAATCCCGAAATGGATTTATTTTTTAATAATAAAAGGCAGGAAACTAAAGTGTTTTAAATTCCCGACGCACGTTCTGTAAATTAATTTTAATCACGATAAATTAAAACCCTAAAGGAGTTAATGAACAATCTTTTAACCCTTCGGGATTCGGGTTCACTCAGAGCAATACGTTTTCAATACATATCGAATCGCGAAATCTCGATCCCCGATTTCCTGAAAAAATGGAAGTTAGTTATTGATCCTGATTAATTAAATTACTAATACCAAAGTTAAGTCTTAAACCAATCTCATCGCAATTTCTGTATTCGGGGTTTAGTGGTGACATACCTTGTGTAAGCAAGATCTCTGAAACCACAAAACATGAAATCTAGACTCAAAATCAAAGTTTAAAAAGAACTAACTTCATTTTAAAAACACAATTAATGGTAATTAAACTTCTTAGGTATTTTTCATTTTTTAGGTTCCGTTGAACGTTGCCGAAATACAGCCATATTAATAACGGATAGTTGCTGATTTCTGTGACACAAATGCGTATCTCAGAAATATTCTCTGCATTAAAGGTATTAAGTTCTTGGCAGCTGCATCAGTACTTTTACCATAAATGAGTTAAAGGAAAATTAAAGGTTTGTGTTTTGAACCTTATTCTTTTTCTTTCTATCAAGAGTAAGTCGCATCCATCCAAGCTTATACACCTTTCTTCTGTGATAGGTTTTCATTCCAATAAGAAAGTTATGGAAACAAAGAAGGGACCCAAGAAGAGTGAAGATACAATTGAGATTTTCTTCCATGAGGGAGATGTCATATCCGACACCACGCCACATGCTATCGACTCGATCAAATCCTGGAGACAAATCTATGAAATTCTGGACTACGAGATAAAAAAATTCCCCTGAAGATTTCGAGAATCACCCTTGGGACATAGCAGAGTCAAAACTTCACAATATTGCAGCATACCCATGGCTGATGGTGTACAATGACATAATTAGTTGGTCTTTAGAGAAGATTGATATTCCAACAAGAAGCATTTTAAACGATCAAGCAGTCATTATCATCTCATTCACACCTGAACATATCCAGGTAATGTACAAACTCTCACCCAATCCTAAATACATTTACAATGCCGAATTTATAGCAAAATTTCAGGGAAAGGAATGTACTGAGTTTGACCAAACTTACCCTGATTTAATCAAAGGTTGGTGGAGATGTCCATCAATATTTAGGGCCAATACCCACAGAATTTATGCCACAGCTTCTTTGAATGAGTACATGGTTTATGTAGCCATGATGTTGTGCAGACTCTTCGGCAAAGAGTCCCTGTCATTTTCCAGCAGAATGGGTGCCCTTTTTAGAGGAAGCATCATAAGGATATAGTTTTAATTGGAGTAATATTTTATTCGATAACTTAGCCAAAGAGGTTTCAGATTACAAAGCTGCAAGATCCCGAGGTCAACCTGTGGCCTTTTACATGTCGGCATACATCAAGGATGTAATTTCTTTTATGAATCTATTCCCCCTGATGAATTGGAGTTGGAACATAACCTGCCTCGAACCCATTCACGAGTATCACTCTGAGATGTGGGAAGAAAACACAAAAAATTCGTTTTATGAAATTTGTCATTTCGTAGTAATACAAATGCATAAAATGTTTTATGGCTGTGACCCTCCCCACTTTTATGAAACAGTCTCAGAAAACCTCAAGGCAATAGTTGATTGGTTCATTGAAGAAACCTTCTCCTACATCAGGGTTTATGGGTGCTCAATCCCCCCTCATGCACTTCCAAAATTCCTCCTGAACAGACTGGTGTGTAGGGAAGTAACACACCAAATAGTAAAAGGAAATATTGGAATAGAACTAAAGGTGGGTCAAAAGAAGTCCTGGACAATATTCCCTATGCACATCAGGAAATTTTCATTACAAAACTTGGGCTATTCCAAGGTGGAAGAAGAAGCACTCGAAGAAGTCAAATTGTTAAATATTGAGTACAAAAGGCATGACGCTTATCAACTAGTGAACAAACACCTGATACACTGTGGCATGAAAGATTATGAACACGAAAATTTCTCTTATGATGATATGCTCAAAGAGGTCAAAACCTACGAGGAGTTATTAAATAGAGTACAGGCATTATCACTCGACTTACAGACCGGTTTTATGAATTTCCAAAGTCACAGGCGAAGTTGTTTACCAAAGATATAGCAGGGTGAATCCACAACTCCCCTTCCAAAGAAGGAAGAGCCTCCCCTAGGTTTTGAATCAGAGCTATAGGATAAAGAAAATACAAAGAAAAATATGAAGGAGACTGAAACGCGTTCACAAAAAACAGAAGTTCCACAGACCGAGAACTCAGAGTCAGGGAATGGAAAAGAGTTGGAAGTATCCCCATAAATTCCTGGGAACTTTCCAAAAAAAGTAGGAGGGACGACATCGACAGATCTTGGAAGACCTATTACTTCTTTGACCCCTTTGCAGTCTACTTATGGAAACCCCCAGATGGAAGCTCTATATGTTAGTGATTTTGAACCTATTTCTAGAGACGAGATTCCTTCATCCGATTATTTTTTCTGCAAAAAGAGGAGGGCTATATTGAAATACGAAATGCATCCAAGAGGAGACACAATGATAAAAAAAGCATAAGATCATCGTAGATGGACAAAATCTTGAAGAAGGGGATTTCGCTACAGAAATAGTAGGCACAATGGGAGCCTTCACAATAACAAATTTATACTCTGTAGGTAACTTGAGGACTAGGTTACAACAAAAAGATCAAATGATAGCCCAATTACAGAGTCAATTAAAAGAGACTAAAAAAAATATCAGTCAGGAAATAAAAAAAGGGTTAGAGCGAGCCAGAGTCAGTGACATACAGGAGATTCAAATACTAAAAACCAGCTTAAAAGAAGCAAACCTGAAGATACAGGCCAATCAAGGACAAGTCCTACATCAGGAAGAAATGAATAAACAATTACCAAGTAAAATAAATTAAATTCAAAATCAAGTGGTAGAGATGGAAACTTTCCAATCCCATGTGTTGGAAAAACATGCAAAAATAGAAAAAGAGCAACAAGGAGTGATCTCTAAGCTAGAAATTATTCAGAATTACTTTTAGGAGGCAAGCAAATCCTTTGATAGTATTCTCTTAAAAGAGAAAGAAGAAAAAGTAGCCAGAGCAACTTTTCAAAAGGCAGTATCTCTTTCAACAAAAGAAGAAGTCGAAAAAACTGAAAAGCGATATGTTTCAGAGTAGATTAAAGGGGATATAATACTCAAGGTATGGGAGGCAAACCTTGCCGAAAACAAGAGAATAACCAAAGAGTTTAATGATGTTTGCCTAGCAATTTTCGACCTTCTAGACAAAGCTTCATTGAACATTGGAAGAGACGACTGTCCTGGGTTGTTAGGGGAAATTAACATTGGAAAGCATCAGTTAAGTTTTAAGGAGAATCTGGACGAAATTCAAATAGAAATCTCACAAATAAAGGTAATTCATGTCACACAAATTAATAGATGGATGGTGAAGCCGAATTTAAAGTTACAAACTATTGAGTTTACAAGAAAGATATTTGAAGATCGTCTACCAGAATTACAGAGAAAGTTCTTCCTATTTGAGCTGAAAGATATTCCAGAGGCTCCCAGAGTTTTGGTACAATTCCTAGGGAAATGTATTCGCTGTCCCAAAACAGAAGAAAGAAGTTCATCAACAAAGACATAAAGTACTATTTTGAAAGTTTTCATCGCCAAAATAACAAAGAAGATAAAGATAGAAATGTAAACGGTCCAACATTGCGCATTTATGTAACTGTTGGCCTTCAGAAGTTAGTTAATCACCAATAGAAAAAGAATTTGGTGATCATGTATAAATATAATTTCACAAGACTGGAAAAGGATTTTTGTTTTGTAGCCGATTCTAATTAGAAGTTTTTTCTGATTTACAACGATAAAGATAATGCAGAAGAGATTCTGAATTCTGTCAACTTGAAGTTATGTGTCCCTTTTACTATGTTTTCAACATCTTTATTTTCATGTCTTTATAATGAATGAGTAGCTACAGTTTATCTCAAACTTCTACTATAGTTTGAATTTATTTGATTATCTAATCATTTACATATTTTCCTCTGTGATTGCGATCAACAGTTTCAAGACCTGTAGGTCATTTGGATGGTCACATTTTGTACTTCATTAGAAATTTCATTTTTCTTCCCTTCTTTTGTTATAATATGAGATTCTTTCATGATTAAAGCCTCATATTTTCAACATCGTTACGTTTTTCTTATTCCATCATCCTCAACACTCCTAATTATTTCAAGTATAGGAAATGGGCTTTATTGTTATTGTGTTATCATTTTAAATAAAATAAAAAAACTCCTTTTTCTTTTTATCTTTTAAAACAGAAGTAACAAATCTGTGAACATTTTATGATTTAATAAATTTTTACCCCTCATGATTGTCCCCAATAATAGACAGCCTAACATAGAACCCAACCTTCTAGATCAATCTAGCATTGCATTGAATTTATTTAATACCATCCTGCAAACAACCAATACTCGGATCAAGTTAGAACGTTCATGGGCAGTTATCAAGAGAGATATCAACATCCAATAATAGTGGGAAGCTAGATAGAGGCAGTTAAGGAATCAACTCTAATTTACCCTTCACAATTTATATTTTTCACCTTAACTCTCTCTGTCTTTTTCAGATGCCTTGATGGTATACTTTAGAGAATTAAAGTATAAACTCAGGAACAACATCTTTTTGGCACCGTTGTTGGGGATTAAGAAATGAATCTTTTCCCTGGGAAGAACGACATTCACACTTTCTTTCTTTTATAGTGAACAAAGATCGAAAAACCTTCTAAGGCTACTTTCATCTTTCTTTGATAGTGAACAAAGAACACCAGAAACAACCTGGATGGCAAGAAGACCTCGCCAGTTTTTGATCAAGAAAAGATTTTAAAATCACAAAAATCACTTAGAAAAATCGTTTCGCCCATACATACTATTTGTCAACCTAATTCTACACAGTCGAATGTTAAGGAAATACTTGAGAGATCCCTCTCACCCCCCCTTTCAACCAATATGTTCTCTTTTCCCAAAGCATATACCCCTACTAACCAGTACTCTGACAAATGCCCTGTATATCCCGATTCAATCCTCGTTGATTCTCCGATATATTCATCTTATGAGTCTAGAGAAACAAGCTCTTTTATTCTGGGACATTCTTTCTGTAATTCCCTGTGCCTTGATAATCAGTTCCCCACAACCTTTCTATGAAATTCAAGCACAACTTAAAATCTACCAAACTTTCGTGAGCCTTCTATTCATACACTCCAGTTTTCAGCCTCAAATCTTTCAATGGCTGCACACTGAGCCGCGGGAGATGGAGGCAGTGCCACAGGTGGTGCTGGAGGAGGAGAAGCAGGTGGCCAAGTACCACTCCCTACAATATTTGCTAAGGTGGTTGCCAGATATTCCCCCCTTATCCTCCCTATCCCCCTACATGACCTTCCCGAAAATTACATTAAAAGTCTTCCCAAATTCACAGGGGAAGGAGATTTAACCGCACAAGAACACATCAATTTATTTGACCAATTTGATGACATCCTTGGAATCAAGCATGAAGATGTCTATTCTAGACTCCTCGTTCATACTTTCGAAGGACAGGTGAGGACCTGGTTCCAAGCTTTGGCAGCGGGATTTGTAAGGTCTTACAAAGAACTTGAAAACTCTTTTATCAGACAATGGGGAGAAAGGAGAGGCCACCTCTATTACCTAACTGAATTTGGGGCTCTCGAGAAGAAAAGATCAGAATCAGTTCTTGAGTTCACTCAAAGATTTAACAAGTTGTATAATAAAATCCCGGTCGAGGTTAAACCTTCTCAACCCGCAGTGAAAGTAACTTTCGCTGGAGCCTTTGACCCCAATTTTTCTCTATTACTAAGAGAAAGGAGATCAGTAGATCTCACCAAGATGAAAGATGATTCCCTAGAAATTGAATCAAACATGATGGCATCAAGAAAAATAAAATCCAAAGTAGAAACCGCAAACAAAGATAATGGAAAATTCAAAGAACAAGGCGGATCCTCTGGACCAGGGAAATCCTCAGGAGATAAAATAGATGAGATGACTAGGGTAATTAGAGAGCTGTTAAATAAGATCTTAAAAATGGAACTTGACAAACCAAGAAAAGATAATTTTCCTAGGAAAGATTTCAGAAGGAATCTTGATCCTTAAGCCCCACAAAGGTAGATTAAGAATGAGGATAAAAAAATCCCAACCCCCTTCAAGAGTGAAAACTTCATTGGAGAGGAAGACTTAGAATATTTTTAAGAGTTAGATGAGGATATAAATAATCTTGGTGATGATAGTAAATGACCCTATTTATCAAGACAAGATTATGAAAAATATTTAAATAAAGAAAATAGAATGGAAGATGATGTAAGCAACAATACTTTTGAATATTTGACCTATCAGGGTATTGCAGATGATATAATGGCTTAACCGCACTAGAAATACAATTTAAGACCTAGAAACAAGAGCCTTCCAACCGCCCCAACGAAAAAGATCCTGCCGAGGGGCAAAACTGACGAAGCGGCTCCAAAGGCTTCTAAGAAGCAGACTGCAAAAACCAACACTACTGACATGCAACTTGCCAAGCCAAAGTCTGTAGGAACACCCGCCATGAAAACACAGGTCCCCCTAAGTGAAGCCAAATATACACCACAAAA
Source organism: Picea mariana (assembly GCA_032191745.1). Lineage (NCBI taxonomy): Eukaryota > Viridiplantae > Streptophyta > Pinopsida > Pinales > Pinaceae > Picea > Picea mariana. Next base: position 27,758 of record JASDQU010881082.1, read on the forward strand.
GAAATCTAAAAAGAAAGGAACGGAGGCCCAAAACAAAAATAGCGATAAGGCCTTGGGAAATTTTAGTCTGGAAAATGAAATAAACAAAATCAATATTCCTATACCTCTTGTCGAACTGGCAAAAAACCCCATATACAGAAAACAAATTTCCAAGATGATTAGTTTTTCAAAAGATGAAAGCCAAGAAACTGTCATTAACTTAGAAGATGACAAGCCGAACATAGTTTTTGGTCCACATTTCGAAGGCGCCAAAGACATTGTTGCCCCCTTCTATATCACATTAACCTTGTTCGACCACCTACTCCATAACTGTATGCTCGATTCTGGAGCATCCCACAATGTAATGCCTAAAGCCATTTTGGATAAATTGGGTCTCGAAATCACTAGGCCTTATGGAGATTTATATTCATTTGATTCATGAAAAGTTAAATGTCTAGGCATGATTAAAGACTGGTGGTAAATCTGGCACAAATACCTGAAAAAAGCATTCTCATGGACGTAGTGGTCATCAATATCCCTCTGAAATATAGTATGTTTTTATCCAAGTCTTGGGGTGCCAAGCTTGGAGGATCTCTCCAGCTTGACATGGCATATGCTACGATTCCAGTTTTTGGAGGACAGTTCACGTGCCTATACAGAGAAACCAGGTTGGCATTCACAGTAAGTGATCCGTGCAACCTGAATAACCACCATGTATATATTGCAGATTAAGATTTAGGTAATTGTATTTTATCCATTGATGATGATATTGATTTAGGTATAGATGAAAGTTGTACAGAAGAAAAAACAGAAAAAGAAAAAATAAAATAAAAAATGTATATAGCACTGGTGTGTGGAAGATGTTTTTTGACGATGCTCCATCCTACTTTGGAGCTGGAGATGGGGCACTTCTTGTGGCTTCTAATAATCAATTCATAATCCCATTTTCCTATAGACTACAGTGGAATGTGGATCAGACTAATAATGTATGCGAGTATGAAGCCTTAGTGTTAGGGTTAGAAGCCACTAGGAGAATGAAAATAAAAAACCTCGAAGTCTTCGGTGATGCCGAGCTAATCGTAAAATAGGTAAACCAACAGTACCAAGCCAAACATCCTAGGTTGAGGTCTTACAGGAATTGTGTCTGGGATCTGATCGAAAATTTCTTCTCCTCTATCAAGGTTCACTACATTCTAAGAACTAAAAACCAACAGGTTGATGCATTAGCCAAAGCAGCCTCAACATTCACACCTCCCACCACTTTCAAACTAATGTACCATATACAAATGAGACATCGACCTTCCATACCCAATAACATACAACACTAGAAATTTTTTGAGGATGATGAACAACTGCGCAAATTTTTAGAATCAATAGACGAGTTTGCCGAAATGCATGCCGACCAAGAAAACCAAAATGATCCTATTTGTATCATGTAGGAATGGGAGGACCCCCAATAATTCCACGATAAAATTGCCAATCATCGAATGCTTGTTCTAAAAAATAACCAGATCCCCAAGGGCCTGATTCCCTTGGAAAGGTTATTTAATCAAGATGATATCCATTTAAGATCCACTTTACAACCTTAGCCTGAAGAGGTTGAGGACTGTGATATAGGTACTGAAGAAAACCCTCGATTGGTGAAACTATCTAAATACCTGTCCCCAAAAACCAAAAGTAAATACGCTGAGTTTCTTAGAAAATATAAAGACAATTTTGCCTGGTCTTATGACGAATTGAGAACTTATGATACTTCTATAATTGAACATAAAATTCCTTTGAAGCCTGGTTTCAATCCTTTTAAACAAAAACTCAGACAAATAAACCCTATGTTGCTACTAGTAATAGAAAAAGGAGTCAAAAAAATCTTGGATGCCAAAATCATCGTCCCACTAATATATTCTGAGTGGGTGGCTAATTTAGTCCCAGTAAGAAAGAAAAACGGTGAAATCAGACTGTGTGTTGATTTTAGAAACCTAAACCGATCGTCACTCAAAGAAAATTACCCATTGCCTAAGATGGACCACGTTTTAGAGAATGTAATTGGAGCTAACATAATGTCGATGATTGATGGTTTTTAAGGTTACAATCAGATCGTTGTACACCAAGATGATAAGGAAAAAACGAATTTCACTACCCCTTGGGGTACCTTCATGTATGATAAAATATATTTTGGCTTGATGAATGCAGGGGAAACCTTCCAGCGAGCCATGGACATCGCCTTCATGGGTGAGAGAGATAATTTTTTTGTTATCTATCTCAATGACCTCACTGTTTTTTCAAAATCTGATACAGAACACCTAGTGAACCTGAAGCAAACTTTTGAGAAATGTTGTAAATTTGTTTTGTCCCTCAATCCCAAAAAATCTCATTTTGTTATGCAAGAAGGTAAGCTATTAGGTATATAGTGTCTAAAGACGGAATAAAAATCGATCCCAAAATAATTGAAGCAATAGATACTATAAACATCCCTAGAAATGTAAAAGAAATTCAATCTTTGTTAGGAAAATAAATTTCTTGAGAAGATTCATCCCTAACTTTGCCGAAATTATGAAGTTGAGCACAGATATGTTGAAAAAGAACAGTGAGACAAAGTGGACAAGTGAAGCCAAAGAATATTTTCAACGAATGAAGAAAGTTATCAGTGAAGTACCAGTCTTGGCAAGTCTTGATTACACAAAAGAATTTCTGATTTTTTCCTTCGCTTCCGAACACACTATCGCAGCTGTATTGTTACAGAAAAATGAAGAAGGCTTTGAACAACCCATTGCTTTTTTCAGTAAAATTCTGAGAGATGCTGAGTTGAAATATAATATACTAGAAAAACAAGATTACACAATGGTAAAGGCTCTCAAGGCCTTCAGAACATATGTATTACATTCGAAGATCACAACCTATGTTCCTACAAGCTCTGTTAAAGACATACTGGTTCAGCCAGATAGCGATGGGAGAAGAAGAAGATGGATAGCTAAGATTCAGGAGTTCGATCTAGAATTCAAACCAACAAAACTCATTAAATTCCAAGGTCTGTCTAAATTGCTAGCTGAATCAAACTTCCAGGCACTCGAAATAAATTAGCTGCAAGAAGACGAGGATTTCCTAGAGATAAATGAACTCGATTTCGCTACACATATGGTTGAGATAGAAGACACGTTTTCTTCTTCAGTATGGTACCGTGATATTTTTTCTTACCTATTGACTCTTCAATGTACAAGTGAACTAACCCCATACAAAGCTAGAAAACTGACGCTACATGCTATAAAATATTGTATTATAGATGAAAGATTATATTGGAAGGATCCCCTAGGTTTCTTGCTGATATGTTTAGTCGAGACCGAAACTGAAAAGGTTATAAATGAGATCCATGAGGGACTGTGTGGAGGAAACCACACTTCATGAGCCACAACTTATAAAATCTTAAGAGCTGGATATTACTGGCCCAAACTATTCACAGATGTAAACACCAAAGTCTGAACTTGTATTCCCTGTCAGTTGTTTACAGGTAAACAGAAAGTCCCAGCTTTACCTCTAGTTCCAGTTAAAACTGAAGCCCCTTTACAACAATGGTGTCTTCATTTCATCAGAGAGATTCACCCACATTCCAGTGCTCAACACAAGTGGATTCTAATTGCAACAGACTATCTTACTAAGTGGGTGGAAGCTATTCCCACTAAAAACACAGCTGACACAGTTGTAATCAATTTTCTAGAAGAAAATATTTTATCCAGATTCGACTGTCCCCGAAAGATAGTCACCAATAATGCACAAGCATTTAAATCGATGGCTATGATAAGATTTTGCCAAAAATTTAACATCATATTAGGACACTCCACAACTTATTATTCATAGGGAAACGATTTAGCTGAGTCATCTAACAAAAGTCTGACAACCGTGATAAAAAAAATCTTGTTTGAGAACAAGAAAACATGGCATATCCATTTGAAATACGCTCTATGGGCCAACAGGATAAGTACCAAAAGGGAAATTGGGATGTCCCCTTTTCAGATTGTATATGGCACTGATGTTATTTTACCAATCAATCTTGCTCTGCCAGTAATGAAACTTTGGCAAGATTCAAATGAAGAACCTAATGACATTACCAGGAGAGAAAACCAGTTGGTCGATGTTCAACAAAATAGAGCTGAAGTAAATGAAAAGTTGTAGAGATATCAGGATAAAATGAAGGATTTATTCGATCAAAAGGCTAAGGATAGAGATTTCCTCTCTGGAGATTTGGTACTAAAATGGGAAGCCAAAAGAGAAGAAACTGACAAACACGGCAAGTTCGATTTGATCTGGTCTGGCCCCTATAGAGTCTCGGCCTCAAAAGGAAAAAATGTTTTTTCATTAGAAAATCTCAATGGAGACATTAATAGCGCCCTTTTTATAAATGGGCGATACCTTAAATACTACATGCAGTCATATGTTTTCGAACTTTCATTGTACATACCATTTTGTTTTCATGTTTTCTTTATAGTTACATTGCTTTCGGTAAGTTTAATTCTGTCAAATAAAAAAAAAATGTTCTTCTTATCCGAGGCAAAAGATATTCCAGAAGCTCCTAGAGTTTTGGTGCAGTTCCTGGGGAAATGTATTCACTGTCTCAAAACAAAAGAAAGAAGTTCATCAACAAAGAAATAAAGTATTATTTTGAAAGTTTTCATCACCAAAATAACGAAGAAGATAAAGATAGAAATGTAAATTGTTCAACGTTGTGCATTTATGTAACCGTTGGCCTTTAGAAGTTAGTTAATCACCAACAGAAAAAGAATTTGGTGATTATGTATAAATATAATTTCAAAATGCTGGAAAAAAGATTTTTTTTTTGGCGCCGATTGTAATTAGAAGTTTTTTCTGATTTACAACGATAAAGATAATGAAGAAGAGATTATGAATTCTGTCAACTTGAAGTTATGTGTCCCTTTTACTTTGTTTTCAACATCTTTCTTTTCATGTCTTTATAATAAATGAACAACTACAGTTTAGCACAAACTTCTAGTATAGTTCAAATTTATTTGATTATCTAATCATTTACAAATTTTCCTCTGTGATTGCTATCAACAGTTTCAAGACTTGCAGGTCATTTGGATGGTTACATTTTGTACTTCATTATAAATTTTGTTTTTCTTCCCATCTTCTATTATAATATGAGATTCTTTCATGATTAAAGCCTCATATTTTCAACAGCGTTAAGTTTTTCTTATTCCATCATCCTCAACACTCCTAATTATTTCAAGTACAGGAAATGGCCTTTACTGTTATTGTGTTATCATTTTAAATAAATAAATAAAAACTCCTTTTTATTTTTATCTTTCAAAACAGAAGTAACAAATCTTTGAACATTTTATGATTTAATAAAGTTTTACCCCTCATGATTGTCCCCAATAATAGACAGCCTAACATAGAACCCGACCTTCTAGATCAAAGTAGCATTGCTTTGAATTTATTTAATACCATCCTACAGACACCCATTACTCGGATCGAGTTAGAATGTTCATGGGAAGTTATTGAGAGAGATATTAACATCCATGAACAGTGGGAAGCTAGACAGAGGCAGTTGAGGAATCAACTCTGATTTACCCTTCACAATTGACATTTTTCACCTTAACTCTCTCTGTCTTTTTCAGATGCCTTGACGGTATACTTTAGAGCCTTAAAGTATAAACTCAGGAACACCATCTTTTTGGCATCGTTGCCATGGACGAAGAAACAAATCTTTTCCCTGGGAAGAATGACATTGACACTTTCTTTCTTTGCTAGTGAAGAAAGATTGAAAAACCTTCTAAGGCTACTTTCATCTTTATTTTATAGTGAACAAAAAACACCAGAAAGAACCCAAATGACAAGCAGACCTCACTAGTTTCCGATCTAGAAAAGATTTTAAAATCACTAAAATCCCTTAGGCAAATCGTTTTGCCCATACATACTATTTGTCAACCTGATTCTACATAGTCGAACGTTAAGGAAATACATTAGAGATCCCTCTCCCCCCTTTCAACTAATATGTTCTCTTTTCCTGAAGCATATACCCCTACTACCCAGTACTATGAAAAATGCCCTGTATATCCTGATTCAATCCCCATTAATTCTCCGATATATTCATCTTATCAGTTTGTAGAAACAAGCTCTTTTCTTTTGGGACCTTCTTTCTTTAATTCCCTGTGCCTTGATAATTCGTTCCCCACAAAATTTCTGTCACATTCAAGCACAACTCAAAATATACCAAACTTCCGTGAGCCTTCTCGTCATACACTTTGATTTTCAGCCTCAAATCCATCAATGGCTGCACATGGAGGCATGGGGGCAGGAGGCGGTTCTGCAGGTGGTGCCAGAGGAGGAGCAGTAGGTGGCCAAGTACCACTCCCTGGAATATTTACTAAGGTGTTTTATCACTCCAGGAAACTCTCCTAGGCTGTAAGTCAGAGATGCCTAGTAACTCAATCTTTTTGGAAACTATTTTCTTAATAATTTATGTGGTTTTTGGATCAAGATGAATATCTAGGGGCTGGACTGTGTCTTTAAGACTGTCTAGTAATATCAAATATCACAAGGCCTTCTAAGAATGCAATCAGACAAGGGTTGATCAAATAGAACAGAAGATAGTTGTTGAACCAGATTATACTCATATAAAACAATAAGCACAATGGGTTTAAAAACTAAAGCAATAAATTATGATTCTTAACTTAATCAATCAATTAGTGAGATGACAGACACATGTAGATTGAATAAGCACCAACAAAGAAATCATTCACTCATAAGATATCATAGAACAGAAAAGAAAGGTCTGAAAACACAAATGAAGGAAGCTTGAAATGTTTCATATATTAAGAATGAGTCTCATTTACAGTAGCAGCATATAGAACCCAAAATCGAACCCTTAGTTCCTATTCTACCTTCAGCTTTATATCTTTACATTGCAGTTCTGAGATCCTGAAAACGTGGATCAAATATGCTAAAGAT
>JASDQU010881082.1:34796-47328 GCA_032191745.1 Picea mariana
GTAGTATGAGATACTACCTTGCGACACTTTTTAGGTGGAACAATAGTCGGAACTACATCTAGTATTCTATAGAGATGACCCCCCAGAGAAACAATGACACTGCGGGGTCGAGACTCATAAACAACATGGCGCTTCCACATATATGGTTGGCCCAAGAGAACATCACAAAATCTAGTGGGGCAACATCACATAATACCTCATCCTTGAAGGGTTGGATTCAATATGACAGTCGACATTGTTGGCTGACACGAAGATCTTGTCCTTGGCGAAGCCACCCGATGTTGTATGGTTGCAGGTGTGGTGTTGTCGACAATCCCAACTGTTTGACGACCTCTGCTGAGATGAGGTTTTTCTGGCTTCCGCTATCAACAATAAAATGCAGTAGGGTCCCCTTCACCCACATCTATGAATGAAAAAGGCACTCCCCCTCTTCAGGATTTGTTGGTTCTTCTGGTTGAATTGTTGTGGTCGCGACAATAGCAGCGGGGTCTACGTCAATGATCTGTCCTTTACCAGTATTTTCAAAATCAGAATTTGAATCAGGGTTTGGCTCCTTATCTTTGATCTTGGCCACCAATGACTGTTTTGAGTGACATTCATCGGTGTTGTGCCAGGGGATTTTGTGGAAATCACACCAATTTCTGGTGTCCTTATTTATCTTCCTGTGACCCTTCTTTTCCTGTGTCTTGGACTAGTTTTTGGGAGACTGTTTGTTAGGGCCTTCTTTGTCATACTTTGGTTGTTGCGGATTTCCAGACCTGAATTCCCATTTTTTATGGTCCTTAAATTGCTACTCAATTTTAACAGCATATCGATAAGCAACACTGAGTGATGAGATGTCCAGAAAATCCATTTCAATCTGGATGTATCTGTGTAGAGCTCCACAGTATTTCAGAACCAAATGTCGCTCAGAGTATTTGATACCCAGCTTGGTGTGCAAGGTATGGAAGGTATTGGTGAACTCCAGAACTTATTGGCCCCTCTCTTTCGGTGGTCCATCTCATGTATTGGTCCTCATAGTTGCCAATAGGGTAATATTGTAATATTGGTCTGGGGTCGTAACTTTTGCATACGATCTCTGTTTTAGGCATATGATAGCTCGTTGGAAAGGTATCGTTGATGATATTCATTTTGGGGGCTCAATCATGCCTTTGGCTATCATTGAGAAACTTTATCTCGAAAAACCTTCATTTGGACCCTCAAAATGGCCCTAGAAGTTAAAACCTACTAAAAATAGTAAATTGCCAAAATTGTCAAAAAACTGTTTTGAGCCATTTGGAAAAGGTGGGTGGCCACCAATATCCACCTGGATCAGAGGATGACAAGATGAACATAGTTTTTGGTCCACATTTCGAAGGTGCCAAAGACACTATTGCCCGCTTCTATGTCACGTTAACCTTGTTCGACCACCTACTCCATAACTGTATGCTCGATTTTGGAGCATCCCACAATGTAATGCCTAAATCCATTATGGATAAATTGGGTCTCAAAATCAATAGGCCTTATGGATATTTATATTCATTCGATTCAAGAAAATTTAAATGTATAGGCATGATTAAAGACTTGGTGGTAAATCTGGCACAAATACCTACAAAAAGCATTCTCATGGACGTAGTGGTCGTTGATATCCCTCCAAAATATGGTATGTTGTTATCCAGGTCATCGGGTGCCAATCTTGGAGGATCTCTCCAGCTTGACATGCCATATGCTACAATTCCAATTTTTGGAGGACAGTTCACGCGCCTATACAGAGAAACCAGGTTGGCATTCATGGTAAGTGATCTGTGCAACCTGAATAACCACCCTGTATATATTGCTAATCAAGATTTAGGTAATTGTATTTTATGCATTGTTGATGATATTGATTTAGGTATAGATGAAAGTTGTACAGAAGAAAAAACATAAAAAGAAAAAATAAAACAAAATGTATATAGAACTGGTGTGTGGAAGATGTTTTTTGATGACGCTTCATCCTACTTTGGAGCTAGAGCTGGGGCACTTCTTGTGGCTCCTGATAATCAATTCGTAATCCCCTTTTTCTATAGACTACAGTGGAATGTGTACCACATTAATAATGTATGCGAGTATGAAGCCTTAGTGTTAGGGTTAGAAGCCGCTAGGAAAATGAAAATAAAAAACCTCGAAGTCTTTGGTGATGCCGAGATAATAGTAAAAAAGGTAAACCAATAGTACCAGGCCAAACATCCTAGGTTGAGGTCTTACAGGAATTACGTCTGGGATATGATTGGAAATTTCTTCTCCTCTGTCAAGGTTCACTACATTCCAAGAACTGAAAACCAACAGGCTGATGTGTTAGCCAAAGAAGCCTCAACATTCACACCTCCCACCACTTTCAAACTAAAGTTCCATATACAAATGAGACACTGACTTTCCGTACCTAATAAAATACAACACTGGCAAGTTTTTGAGGACGATGAACAACTGCGCAAATTTTTAGAATCAATAGATGAGTTTTCCAAAACGCATGCTGACCAAGAAAACCAAAATGATCTTGTTTGGACCATGCAGGAAAGGGAGGACCCCCAAGAATTCCACGATAAAATTGCCAATGATCGAATGCTTGTTCTAAAAATAACCAAATCCCCAAGGGCCTGATTCCCTTGGAAATGTTATTTAATCAAGATTATATCCTTTTAAGATCCACTTTACAACCTCGGCTTGAAGAGGTTGAGGACTATGACATAGGTAGCAAAGAAAACCCTCGTTTGGTGAAACTATCCAAATACCTGTCCCCAGAAACCAAAAGTAAATATGTTGAGTTGCTTAGAAAATATAAAGACGTTTTCGCTTGGTCTTATGATGAACTAAGAACTTATGATACTTGTATAATCGAACATAAAATTCCTTTGAAACCTGGTTTCAAGCCTTTTAAATAGAAACTCAGACAGATAAACACTATGCTGCTACCAATAATAGAAAAAGAAGTCAAAAAACTCTTGGACACCAAAATCATCATCCCACTAAGATATTCTGAGTGGGTGGCTAATTTAGTCCGAGTAAGAAAGAAAAATGGTGAAATCAAACTGTGTGTTGATTTTAGAAACCTGTACCGATTGTCACTCAAAGACAATTACCCATTGCCTAAGATGGACCACATTTTAGAGAAAGTAGTTGGAGCTAACAAAATTTTGATGATTGATGGTTTTTCAGGCTACAATCATATCGCAGTACACCAAGATGGTAAGGAAAAAATGACTTTCACTACCCCTTGGGGTACCTTCATGTATGATAAAATTCCTTTCGGCTTGATGAATGAAAGGGAAACCTTTCAGCAAGCCATGGACATCGCCTTCATGGGTGAGAGAGATAAATTTGTTGTTATCTATCTCGATGATCTAACTATTTTTTCAAAATCTGATACAGAACATCTAGTGCACCTGAAGCAAACTTTCGAGAAATGTCATAAATTTGGTTTCTCCCTCAATCCCAAAAAGTCTCATTTTGTTATGCAAGAAGGTAAGCTATTAGGTCATATAATGTCTAAAGATGGAATCAAAATCGATCCCAAAAGAATTGAAGCAATAGATACTATAAACATCCATAGAAATGTAAAAGAAATTCAATCTTTCTTAGGAAAAATAAATTTCTTGATAAGATTCATCCCTAACTTCGTCGAAATTGTGAAGTTGATCACAGATATGTTAAAAATGAACAATGAGATGAAGTGGACAAGTGAAGCCAAAGAATATTTTCAATGAATCAAGAAATTTATCAGCAAAGCGCCAGTCTTGGCAAGTCCTAATTACACAAAAGAATTTCTGATTTTTTCCTTCGCTTCCAAACACACTATAATAGATGTATTGTTACAGGCAAATGAAGAACGCTTTGAACAACCCATTGTTTTTTTCAGTAAAAGTTTGAGAGATGTTGATTTGAAATATAATATACTCGAAAAACAAGCTTACGCAATGGTAAAGGCTCTCAAGGCCTTCAAAAATGTAAACGGTTCAACATTGCACATTTATGTAATCGTTGGCCTTCAGAAGTTAGTTAATCACCAACAGAAAAAGAATTTGGTGATCATGTATAAATATAATTTCACAAGACTGGAAAAAGGATTTTTGTTTTGGAGTCGATTGTAATTAGAAGTTTTTTCTGATTTACAGCGATAAAGATAATGTAGAAGAGATTCTGAATTATGTCAACTTGAAGTTATGTGTCCCTTTTACTTTGTTTTCAACATATTTATTTTCATGTGTTTCTAATGAATGAGCAGCTACAGTTTAGCACAAACTTCTACTATAGTTTGAATTTATTTGATTATCTAATCATTTACAATTTTTCCTCTGTGATTGCTATCAGCAGTTTCAAGACCTGTAGGTCATTTGGATGGTTACATTTTGTACTTCATTAGAAATTTCGTTTTTCTTCCCTTTTTCTGTTATAATATGATATTCTTTCATGATTAAAGCTTCATATTTTCAACAGCGTTACGTTTTTCTTATTCCATCATCCTCAACACTCCTAATTATTTCAAGTGCAGAAAATGGCCTTTACTGTTATTGTGTTATCATTTTAAATAAAATAAAAACTCCTTTTTATTTTTATCTTTCAAAACAGAAGTAATAAATCTTTGAACATTTTATGATTTAATAAAGTTTTATCCCTCATGACTGTCCCCAATAATAGACAGCCTAACATAGAACCTGACCTTCTAAATCAAACTAGCATTGCTTTGAATTGATTTAATACCATCCTACAAACAACCAATACTTGGATTGAGTTAGAACGTTCATGGGAAGTTATAGAGATAGATATCAACATCCAAGAATAGTGGGAAGCTAGACAAAGGCAGTTTATGAATCATCTATGATTTACCCTTCACAATTGATATTTTGCACCTTAACTCTCTCTGTCCTTTTCAGATGCCTTGACGGTATACTTTAGAGTCTTAAAGTATAAACTCAGGAACAACAACATCAATAATAATGATGAAAATATTGGCAAATATAATGACAGGGCCAATGAAGGTATCTTCTTAGGTTATGCTACAAACAGTAAAGGATATATATGTTATAATAGGAGGCTTCATAAATTGCTTGATAGTATCGACATAAAAGTTGATGAAGAAATCCCAGTACGTAATGTAAACAATATTGAACCAAGCACAAAAGATATAGTTGAAGTTGAAGATGATCAGGTCCAAGGACCAGAAAGAGAAGAATATGAATCAGATGAAGACACAAATACTCATGCTAACACAAATCAATAGAAATAAACAAAACCACCTCTCAGAATTGTTAGAAAGAATCATCCTGAAAATCAGATAATTGGAGATATAGATAAAGGAGTTCAAACAAGAAGGAAATTGATTAAAGACTCAGAACAATCTCAGGTTTCTTTTCTATCTATGATTGAACCTAAAAAATTTGATGAAGCCAACAAGCATGATGATTGGATTAGAGCTATGAATGAAGAGCTTGATCATATTGAGAAGAACAATACTTGGGAGCTTGCTCCTAGACCTGAATATAAGAATGTAATAGGTTCCAAATGGGTGTTCAAGTATAAAATGAATGAAAAAGGGCAAGTTGTTAGGAATAAAGCCAGATTGGTCTGTAAAGGGTATGCACAAGTTGAAGCACAGGATTTTGATGAAACCTTTGCACCAGTGGAAATATTGGAAGCCATCAGAATGTTTCTTGCATATTCATGTCATAAGAACTTTAAAGTGTATCAGATGGATGTTAAGTCATCATTTCTTAATGGAGATATAGAGGAAGAAGTATATATGGAGAAACCTAAAGGATTCTCATTGATAGATAATATTGATTATGTCTGCAAGCTGAAGAAGGATTTATATGGACTGAAACAAGCACCATGAGCTTGGTATTATAGACTGGACAAATTTTTACAAGACAAAGGGTTCAAGAAAGGTATTGTTGACAACAATGTCTACATTAAGTTTGAAGGTGATGATTTACTAGTTGTTTTGGTTTATGTAGATGACATTATTTTTGGTTGTACTAATGATTCCTCTGTCCATTGGTTTGCTAACTCTATGCAAACCGATTTTGAGATGTCCATGATAGGAGAACTATCATACTTCCTTGGTTTACAATTAAATCAAAGATCTGCAAGAATTTTTACCACTCAAGAAAAATAGTTGAAAGAGATGTTGAAGAAGTTCTAGATGGAAGATTCTTCCCCTGTTAGTACACCTATAGTGGTCAGCTGCAAGCTTAGTAAAGATGATATTTCACTTGATTTTGATCAAAGGACATATCAATCAATGATAAGCAGTCTTTTGTACATCACAACATCCCATCCTGATATAATGCAAGCTGTTGGAATGGTAGGTCGTTATCAGTCTGCTCCTAAACAAAGTCATTTAGTAGCTGTAACAAGGATATTCAAATACTTGAAGGGAACAATGACTTATGGTCTGTGGTATCCTAGAAATCATAATTTTTAGTTAACTTCTTATTCAGATGCTGATTGGGAAAATTGTGTGGATCGGAGAAAGAGCACCAGTGGAGGTGCATTCTTCCCAGTTGACTCATTAGTAGCATGGATTAGTAAGAAGCAGGGATCTGTTTCCTTATCAACTACAGAGGGACAATACATTGCTGCTGCTACTTGTTGCACTGAGATTTTATGGTTGATACAAACTCTTACATATATGAAGGTAACTTATATTGATCCCATCCCACTTCACTGCGATAACACCAGTGCCATTAGTGTCTCCAAGAATCCTGTACTTCATTCAAAGACTAAGAATATACCAACAAAATACCATTTTCTCAGAGAACAAGTTACAAACAGAGTTGTTCAGTTCAATTATATTCCTTCCACAGAACAAATAGCTGACATCTTTGCTAAATTGTTAACAAAGACACCTTTTGGATATCTTCGTCAGAAGTTGGGGTTATATCTTCTTTCTTATAATATTTTCACCTTGTCAGGGGGAATATGTGCTTGTCGCATATCTGATACCTTCGAGATGTACCGCAACAACTCAGGGGGAGTGTGTTTCTTCCTTGACATTGATGTAAAAGGGGGAGAAAGTGTGTTAATGGTAAGGACGCAGAGTAGTGCAGGCCTTCAGGATCTTCAAGGTTTCCATCAATGCCAAAGGGGCAGATTGTTGGCATATTTACAGAAAAAAGGTAGAGTATGCTTGTTTGTCATTGATGGCAAGATCAACACGACGGGAGTGTACTTGTTTGCCAACGATAGCAAGATCAATAGTGCAACAATAATGGCATGGAAAGAACAAAAGTGTAAGATCAAGAGGAGGAGCAACATTGATCATTTGATCACCCATCCTAAATTCTCGATGGTCGTCAGATTCAAATTTATACAGGAGGAGCACAGAAGAGGAGAAAAAATATTTTATGTTGGATCTGAGCATTGAGGACCAACAACCATAGGATCCTGTATAACTACAAAGAGAATAAGGCTGAGTACTATCCTCTAACTTCACAATATGGGAGGTCGTGAAACAATCCTGGCTGTAGGAGCCAGAGGACACATGGCAAGTGATTGGAATTTTTCTAACTTGTACATTGGAGGAGTCAAAGGAGCGTAGTGTGGAAACTCACGATACGCGAAGTCATGAAACAATCCTAGCTTTTGGAGCCAGAGGACATGTGGTGAGTGATTGGAATTTTCTTGAATGAAGGGTCAAAGGAAGGAGGTGCTCTAACCTCCAAAGTCATGAAGCGCGAAATCACAACATGATCTGACCATTAGATTGAGGGGAGATCTAGACCATTGATTTTCTAGGGATACGAGACGCGAAGTCACGAAATGTGAAATCGCAATTTGATCACATGTGTCGATCAAAGGGAGAGCATGGACTGTTGATCTGACAAGTGAAGTGCTTGAATGTTTTTCCCATGGTCATAGCCAAGGTCACATCATCGAAGGATGAAGGGAGGAGATAGCACACTGCTAAGCTCCATTTCGAACTTTCGCAAGTTGGGAGTTATGAGGCAACTCACAGCAGGAAATCGCGACATGATCATAGCCATCCATCAAAGGGAGATATCTGAACTGTTGATCTGATATGGAGTATTTTGGATATCATGACTTAGGAGAGTCGAGACACCTCATACCAAGATCCCCAAAGTCGTGATTATCCTTCTGGATAAGCGCTTAGTCACAACTAGTGGTCATATGAGAGGAAGGAGCTAGCCCAACTAAGCTCCATTTCAGAGATTGCAACATGGGAGAGTTGAAATGTCTCATCACAATATTTCCGAAATGTGAAATTGCGAAACCACTTTTTGTTTAGCGTTCAGTCATAGCCAGTGGGCATATAGGATAAACATGAGTCCTTGTGGGTGTAATCCAATGGTGCTAGTTAATTGCGAATTTTATCGAAGGGATATTGTTTCACCTCACGGATAATTGTTCAATTATGATTTAGTTAGCAGAATTGAATCATAGTTCTTGGACGTTTGGAGATTCAGTTGCTGAGGCATTTTGTTTTCCTTGGAGATTCGAGGTGTAACTGAAACAGTGGGAGAGCATAAAAGAGATATGCATTGACTATGTGAGGTTGGTTGTTCTCACTGGAAAAATGAGTTGAACTGGAAGAAAGGAAAATCACAGTATGCACAGTGTGAGATCAAACTCAGAGATGAGAAACAGAAGCTAAATAGAACAAAAAAGGAAAAGAGATAAGAATGAACACATACCAAAGAGCTTGAGAGGAACAGAGAAAGAACAGATAGAAAGAGACAGCAAGTCAAGCCAAGTATGAACAGAGCAGAAAAATAGTGAAACATAGAAGAATTGCATAACATAGAAGAAGTGGTAAGAATTGATATACCTGTATTGTTGGTTATTCAATCATTTATTTATAATCAGGGAGGTAGGGCAGTGCTAGGGAGGACTGTAGTCCTTTGTTATTCAAGTTGGTGATTGAATACTAGAAGTTGAAACTTTCATTGAGTTATGGCTAGAAAATAGGGTGGCAGGGTGGTCCTTGGGAAAACACAAAGTTTTATGTATGCAAGTTGGTGCTTGTATAAGTGGAAGTAGGTGATTCCATCTAGTTGGTGTTGGAACACTTAGGGAGTTGGTGCGTCCTTCTAGTGGGTGCTAGAGAAATCAGAGGATTGGTGCTCTCAACAAGTTGAAGCTTGTGAAACAGAGGTAGTAGCCTCACATTGAGTTGGTGCTCAAAGATAGATTATGTATAGAACTTAAAAGACTACCTATCATTTGAAGAAGAAGAGGTTTTCTCCCTTTATGGGTTTCCTCGTGAAAATCTGTCTCTGTGTATATCTTATGTTTGAATGACGTTCATTATTTATGTTGTTCATATCTTGTATAATATTGATGTTCACTTGGAAGAAATTAAAAATTGTTTGAATAGTCATAAATTGTTTAAGCACGGTAACAACTGATTCACCCACCCACCCTCTCAGTTATCTTAGTAACTTCAACACCCTGCTTATCAGAAATTTCATGTAGTGTGCAATCTCGCCTATGGTACGAAAGACTAGTAAGTCTCTCAGGTTCATGATGGTTGAGTTAAATAGGTTTTTGAAGTCTTCTTTTGGTACAACTTGCATTCCTCTGATTCCATATAGAACTATATCGAAAAAGACGTTTGTATGCATCTGTTGGAACAAGTTTGAATCCATGAGGTCAAGGTCGAGAAGTTTTATGTTCTCTACCTTCCCTTTGAGATCGCCCATGATATCGACCTAGGGGTCGCAGGGCTCATCTGGTATTGCTTCTTTAGTAATGGTGCTTTGGCTTGCTGTGGCTCTCGGAATTCACACTTCCGTGGTAGGCAAGAACTAGGGTTACATCTACAAATTTTACAATGATCCTGACTGGTCTGCACTGCTGAGTTCGGAAATGGCTATGTTCTCTTTAGAAACAGTACATTCTCGACTGAGTTCTGAGATCCTTATACTTGGCTTAACAGGTACGTTTTTAGCAGTAACTGCTACTCATCATGACCGTATGGACGCAATCCAGGTGTGAGTTGTCCGACGGGATGGTTTAATCAAGGTGAATGCTATAGGAGATCTTGGTATTTACTTATTTGAGTGGAATAGGGACATGGATGATTTGAGACCTTTATTATTGACGAGTGGGTGTCCCGGTGTGAACTTCGATGGCATTTTGTCATAATGCATCTTTATGGCTTAACGAGCATCAGACGGGGTACCAAAATGGCAATAAAGGTTGTGACTAGACTGATTTTGCGTGGCCTATAACTCATATTGGATTTGGATTCATGGCCCCTCTGACAAAAAAGGTTTTCACATCATATTTAATGACTGTAATTAATGGAATGTGATCCAAGTGGATATCGGTGGCCACACACCTTTTCTGACTGGATCAAAACAATTTTCTAGTAGTTTTGACAATTTATTATTTTTAGCAGTTTTTAACTTCCGGGGCCATTTTGAGGGCCCAAATGAAGGTTTTTCAAGATCTAGGTTCTCAATTATATCTAAAGGAATGATTGAGCCCCAAAAATTAATCTCCTCAACAATACCTTTCCAACGCATTATCACACGCTTAAAACAAAGATCCTATACAAAAGTTACGACCCCGAGAAGTTGATGTACTCAGTTACCCAAACGGGGCCCACATGACTTTTGGCACTTCATCTCCTAGGGTTAGGTTTTTGGTTGTCTAGGGCTTTTCGAATTCCTATTTATTGTAAAAATTCCTTCAGAGCCTCATTGTAACCATCTTCTTGCAATTGCGAGTAGTCATGACATCTCTTCTCATAGATAAGTTGCCACCATTGTAGTGAATATTTCACTCTATATTTTTACAGTCTATGTACATTTATTTCATTAATAGAATATATGATACATTTATGTTATATTATCGAATATCTACAATATCTCTGTGAATTTATTTATTATATCTCCACTCGCATTTCATGCCAAAAATAATCCGGATCAGTGGTATCAGAGCAGCCTGCTCTTGATCATTTTTTCAGTGCATGTCCCCGATGAGGTCTAACTATAGAAAGTTGGGTCTCAAGCTTGTATTTTTGAATAAAATCTCTCTCACACACCCAAGAAACCGTCAATGGCGGAAGAAAATAAAAATGATGGAGCAGACGATCCTATCAATCTATTGCTTGAGCAAACTCTCACGCGACAGAGGGACAAAATGATGGAGAATTTTTCCCACATCTTTCAATGCCTGTCGATAAAAAAAGACGCATATTCATCAAGCGACCACTTTGGAGGCACCTCGCCTTTCAAAGTACAAGTTAATTTTGATATTCGTGTATTTGAAGGACAAATAGATGTAGAAGCCCTAGAAAAATGGTTAACTCTGCTAGAAGGTTATTTCTCTGTTCACAATTTTTCTGACAAAGAAAAGATCACCTTCACACTCCTTAAATCTCTCCCTCATGTCAAACATTGGTGGGAAACTTGCTGGGAGAAAAGTTCCGCAGAGGATTCTGGAATATACGGGGATGATCCCACTTGGGATTTTTTTGTGGATGTAGTAAAGGAATAGTATTACCCTGTTGGCAACTATGAGGACCAGTACATGAGATGGACCACACTGTGGCAAGAGTGGGGCCAAGTAGTTCTGGAGTTCACCAATACCTTCCATACCTTGCGCACCAAGCTGGGTATCAAATACTCTGAGTGACATTTGGTTCTAAAATACCGTGGGGCTCTACACAGATACATCCAGATTGAAATGGATTTTCTGGACATCTCATCACTCGGTGCTGCTTATCAATATGTTGTTAAAATCGAGCAAAAATTTAAGAACCAAAACAAATGGGAGTTTGCGTCTACAAATCCGCAACAGCCGAAGTATGACAAAGAAGGCCCTAAAAAACAGTCTCCCGAAAACTAGTCCAAGACACAGGAAAAGAATGGTGACGGGAAGACAAAGAAAGACACCAGAAAATGGTGCGAGTTCCACAAAATCCCTTGGCACAACACCAATGAATGTCACTCAAAACAATAATTGGTGGACGAGATCAAAGACAAAGAGTTGAACCCTAATTCAGAATATGATTATGAAAATAATGGTAAAGGACAGATCATTGATGCGGACCCCACTGCTATTGTCGCGATCGCAACAATTCAACCAACAGATCCCGAAGAGGGGGAGCACCTTTTTCATTCACAAATGTGGGTGAAGGGGACCCCACTACATTTTATTATTGATAGAAAAGCCAGAAGAACCTCATCTAAGCAGAGGTCATCAAACAATTGGGATTGTCGACAACACCACACCCACAGTCATACAACATCGGGTGGCTTCGCCAAGGATGAGATCTCCGTGTCAGCCAATAGTGTCGATTGTCATATGGAATCTAGCCCTTCAAGGATGAGGTATTATGTGATGTTGCCCCACTGGATGTTTGTGATGTTCTCTTGGGCCAACCATATATGTGGAAGCGCCATGTTGTTTATGAGTCTCGACCCCGCAGTGTAATTGTTTATTTTGGGGCGTCATCTCTACAGAATACCAGAGGTAGTTCCAACTACTGTTCCACCTAAAAAGTGTCGCAAGGTAGTATATAATATTGAAAAATATAGCTTCTTCATAA
>JASDQU010881085.1:2166-16910 GCA_032191745.1 Picea mariana
GGCAACTATTTGTCATAATACAATTTCAACCGACTCCCATTTACCAGACCTCCCTTTAATTCTCCATTCAAAGTCTTCAACTATGCAACTCCTCCTTCTGTGACATAAGAAACCTCATATGGACCAAGTGAATGTGTTCTGAACTTCCTTGGATGCTTCATGAACTTGCTATCATATTGTCAAGCCGTTATATTAAAGATTTTTTATTACTTTAAAACACTGAATTGTCAAACCAGGGTAACTGAACTTAGAGCKGCTAAACTATATGTGCTAGTAAGATTCTAATTCCTATCTAAAGGTTATTCTTAGAAGAAAACACAAACTTACTCTTAGAAACTGAACCCTAATGATTATCTTGAAACTAATCATCTCTTGTCTAATTCATCAAATGGAAATAGTTCTGAGTTTAAGTACARGTATTTCTATTTCTAATTTAATATAATCACCCAAGACTATCTACCATTATCTTAAACATCTAATCATCATCATATATATCTAAACCATAAAAGAGAGATCATTTTAAAAACCTTTTAATCCAAGCATAAAAACAGTTCTAAATCTAACACGGGTGAAACAAATAAATGTCCTATTTTACCCTACAGGTGCTGGAAGCTTCCTTTAATCCAACTATAAGCTAGCTATCCTAACAGAACACAGTAAGTCTAAACTCAAATTCTCTTTAAATCATGATCAACTTGAAAACTAAAAAAACAGAGAAAATCTAGGTTAATCACTTGGTTCATTCTTCCAATTCTACAGGGATAAATAATGCATTCAACATTCATCAATCTATGAGATAATATCAAAATGAAAAATGATCTAACCAAAAAATGGCTAAGCAATAATTTAATAGAGTAATTCCAAGTTCAAAAACTAACTCACATGCAGATTCTAAAATTAAAAATAAAATAACTCTATTGTGGAAAAGAGACAGCAAATTGAACCTGTTGGTGGGCCCAACCAAGAGGTGCAATCACCCTAAAACGAAACCAGAGCTACTCAGATTATTCCATTCAAAAATTGTTTCATACTTCACGCTCCATAATTCATAAAAACAAACTCAAATCATTTTAACAATGAATAACATAACGCATAGCAAGTTGTATTATCAAAAATCGTATCACATAGCATATCGTAACCAACGTTTCTTGAGATCGATCCCAGTTTATATAGATCCTCCCCAAAATAGTTTTAAACATAGGTGCATTAATCTAAACAGATCTTAGATCCGAAAATGAATCATAGTCAGTTAAAACGAACTTCATATCTTCATGACACGCAGTGTCAAGAATCGTGGATCATAAAGCATTCTAATAAAACAATTCCACAATCTTGCCCTGAGTCAACATATTGAGTTATGACTCAATCAATTATATGAATCGGACTGTCAATCCACTCTGACCATGTCATGCAAGTCTTTGGCATCTTCTTTGGCATCTCCACTAAGTGCGAGCTGGTACCTGAAACTGATAAGTTATGTTTCAAAGGAACAAGTACCTAACTCATGTCACGTTAGTATCAACATTAGATTAAAATATCAAAATACGTTAAAAATAACTTGAATCATAGCAATACCTTGAATAGCCCCATTTAGTTGTAAAAGGATGTCAAATGTGTCATGGTAAGGCCAGAAGGAAATGATACTAGATATGAAAATGGGGGTATATTTGACATGATATAGGCAAAAATATAGTCAAAACTGGAGACTAACATTCCCCCAAGCTGAAGTCTTTGCTTGTCCTCAGACAAAAAAAAGTCAAAAACTGAGATTCATCAGAGTGTTGAAGTAGCTGCAACCAACATTTGTAATTTCTCATGTTTCTTCATGCTTCTGATTTCCTTCTTAAGAACTCGATTAATGATGATGTGCTTCCTGGCTATCTTCTGCAGTCTATTATTCTTCTGAAAAAGACCTTTATTTTTTTGTTTTAATCATTCAATCTTTGACAAGAAATGAGCTTGCCTGAGTTTCATAAGTTCATTTTCTGTTTTGATGTGCCAATCCAGTATTTTATATTCATGTAACTTCTCTTTTAACCTGTGATTCCTGCTTTCCAATCTGGCTACCATTGGTCTCAAGGATCTGCTAGAAGAGATTTCACAGTAAGATTCAAATTTTTTATCATGTCCTTGTTGTGTTTGAGGGTTGGACGCATGAGTGAACTCATCTGGTCTTTGATCATGGGTGTCGACTGGACTAGGTTCAGGAGTAAACTCATCATATACTTGAACAGGGATGTCAACTGGACTGAGTTCATGAGTGAACTCCTCATACACCTGAACAGGGGTATCCACTAGCATTTGAATTGGCTTGTCCTGCTCAATTTCTTTGGGTGCATTAGCTTGCCGATTGACTTTAAAAAGTTTTCGAATCAATTGGGAGAGAGTCCATGTCATCTCATAAGACTCTAGAGCCTCCTCATGATCATCCATACCTTTTAATATTTCCTATGGTGGGTAACTAGGCATGGAGTTATCCATATCTTATAGTGTGCGTGTGCATTTTCGTTTGGGGTTTCTCCTAGGTTTGTCAATTAACTCTTCAAGTTGTTCCACATCAATAATATTTGTAGCACTTGGAGGAGAATTTGGAATTTCAACATTCGCCTCTGTAGGAACAATGTTTTCCACTCTTTCATGGTTAGTTTCCACACCATCATAACCATGGACATCAAACAAATGTTCTGTACCAGGATTATCATCATTGGCCTCAATTGTGCAGTCTGTTGTATTTTTAGGGTCATCACAGATTTTGGTCATGGTTTTAAAACCCTTTTTCTCAGAGTTCGACTTCTTCTGTGGAGGAGCGGACTCAATATTTTTATCTTTAGATTTGTCCGAAGCTAGGGTTCTTACAACGAACATATCCCAAGATTCCTGTTTGTAGGATAACGCAGACTTAACCAAAATTTTTACAAGACCAAAATGAAACAAGCTACGTCTAAAATATTTGGCTTTTCGGACTTGTTCTTCCATTTTCTTCAAACTCTTCAATAGAAAATAGGGGATTTTCATCAAATGGTTACCTTTGAAATGTAGCAGGAGTCGAGCATGACATGGAAACACGATCGTGTACCGTCCTTCGCAAGTGAGGTAGTGTTGGAGTATGGATAGCAACTGAGCCCATTTTGGTTCCAACCATGACCTTGATGTGCCCTCTGCCATTGTAATTTCCAATATTGTGGTTGCAGGAGTTGCGTGCAGAGCTTCTTGTCGACGGGCTAGCCCTTCGTCCATTTCTGACCAGTGTTGGGTAATTGAATTGCTTCAGAAATGAATTTTTCTATGACTTCAAACTCTAGCTCGTCCACTTTAGCTAATCCACCATGAAAACACAGAGTGAACTGAAGTGTAACCAAATCATCATACCCATCAAATTTCTTGAAGAACGACTCCCATCCAGCTTTCTGAAAAATGTGTTTGGTGGCTTCATACTCAGGAAGAGCCTCCAAATCTGCATAAGTCTCAGGTTCGTGACGATTCACCACCATAATTTAACTCGGTATCACAGGAAAGGTCCACAGGTGAGCAACAGAATTAGATGAGGGAAATAGAGGAATAGAGTATGATGTGTGAAATAGTCGTGAGAGGAATTATAGAAGAACGTTTGAAATGTCATGAGGATCGATAACATGTAAGGAAATGATGATGGTCGTACATGTTTGCAAAATATTATTACATATGAATCGTGTCGAATTCAGCCAAGATAATGTAGTTCATTTCGCATGATATGAAATGTCAAGAAGGATTGGTTTATTAGGTACAGAGTATAGGGATAATGAAATGTTATAGAGTATCGAGGCATTCCTAGTTCAAATTATTAATATGTAATTTAATACATTAAACCAACGTGAAACTAAGCGTACCTAAATTAGATTACCTACTCCCTTGTTATGCATTTCTTACTGTAGAGATCTTTGAAGTCAAGTCTAGATCTGGAGAGCGTTAAAATTTTAATTTGAATTTGTATTTCTGATAACCACTGTAGCTGATGGATTATGTCTGGCACTGACTGGTACAGATGAAATAACTCGAAATCTGCAGAGAAACTTGAACCAATAATAACTTGTTGAGAAAAATACTTCTTGTTTATGAAAGCAAATTATCTGATGGNGTACAGAGTATAGGGATAATGAAATGTTATAGAGTATCGAGGCATTCCTAGTTCAAATTATTAATATGTAATTTAATACATTAAACCAACGTGAAACTAAGCGTACCTAAATTAGATTACCTACTCCCTTGTTATGCATTTCTTACTGTAGAGATCTTTGAAGTCAAGTCTGGATCTGGAGAGCATTAAAATTTTAATTTGAATTTGTATTTCTGATAACCACTGTAGCTGATGGATTATGTCTGGCACTGACTGGTACAGATGAAATAACTCGAAATCTGCAGAGAAACTTGAACCAATAATAACTTGTTGAGAAAAATACTTCTTGTTTATGAAAGCAAATTATCTGATGGATATCCCTGAACCTATCTTCTGTTAATTTCTGAAAGGAATCAATTAAAATTATGTATTCAACAACTTCAAAGCTTTAACCCATGGTACAATTCTTATTTGTGTGAATAAATGTTCTGAAGTCGAACACAAAAAGAAATCATTGGATTACCGGCAATTAAAGAATGTCGTTAACCAATGTGAGATGACCCACCAATGATGTCAATGGGCCTCAAGGTACCTATAGTACATCCTAACAGGTACGAATAAAGGTCTTGGTGTCAAGTCACCTGTAGGATCTATCTACCAGGAGACATTGATGTATTCCCATGGTTGTTAGCAAGGAAATCTGCCATTGAGGCATGCAGATTTCAAGGTACTAAGTAGTCTCTAATCTCTACTCCAGATAAGATGTTGGTGTCGATGGAGTGAGACTTGTTGGAAGGTGGACCTTAATGTATTCCACATCATCCAACATGAGTGCAGATAGAAATATTCCAGAGAATAATTTTTGGAACAATAATCACTTACTTGTGGATTTTATGAGCCCAAGTTAGTATATGCTCATTGCTTTCTCATGTTTTGAGAGTTTGAGAAAATGATAAAAGAAAACTCTAGGGGGGTTTCTTTCCCATCATAATCCATCAGGCCTGGTAAAGAATAATCCTATCCCTGATAAATGCCCCTTTCATACTTTAATGAGCAATTCAAAGGGAGCAAACAGGCTCAAATTTATTAATTTCAAAACAAGACAGTGCATTTTGATAAGAAAATTTCATAAAATAAAATGGTCTTACCTTCTTACCTGTTGCAAAAAAGTGATGAAGTTCAATTTTGTACTTGCTTTGAAAAGCCTGTAAAACTGAAAACAATATGTCAACATATCCAAAAAGAAATGTTTTTATTTTATATATATATTTTAGTATTTGATTTTTTATTTTCTGTTAAAATTTTATTATTTACAAAATCTTGAAACAACAAAAAAGATCAAGGATTAGCAGGAGGAGAAGAGTCTTCTCCTACTATCTTTATTTCTGGTTGTTTAGCAATTTCCTATAGAAAATCATCTCTTGACAAGGGTTTGTTATACCCTTTTAATCGATGTTCATTTACTACAAAGGAATTTTGAGAGTCATCTATGGTCTTGATTCTGACAGATCCATTATCAAAAAAACTTTCCACTTCATAAGGTCCCAACCACCTTGTTGTAAGTTTTCCTTTCAAATTTTTGTATTTGGAATCAAAAAGCAATGCCCAATCCCCTGGTTGAAAACGCTTTTTCTTAATGTATTTATCATGCCATTTGCTATGTTGATTTTGTACACGGATAGTTCTTTGAAGAGCGTCTTGCCTAATTTCTCCCAATTCATTTAGTTGCATAACTCTTTCTTTTTGTACCTCATCCAAATTCAACCCCAACTCTGCTGCTAGGCGGAAGGTATGAATTTGAAATTCTATGGGAAGGATAATTTGCTTGCCAAATACCAATTCATGCGGGGTATGACCAGTGGTATTTCTCCACGTATTCCGGTATGCCCATAAAGCCTTTGGAAGCCTATCCGCTCAATCTTTGTGATGTAAATGTATTTTCTTGGTCAGAATAGCTTCTAGAACTTTATTCGTGGATTCCACTTGCCCATTGTCTTGTGGATGGTATGGCGAAGACTTACAGTGTTTTATCCCATATTTATCTGTAAGTTCTTTCATCAACTTAGAAGTAATTGGGCACCTTGATCAGTAACAATATCTCGTGGAACACCGAAGTGGGTAAATATATCTTCATAAATAAATTCAACCACTGATTTCCCAATTGCTTGATATAAGGATTTTTCCTCTACCCACTTGGTCACAAAATCTGTACAAACCAAGATGTACTTCTTCTTTCTCGACATTGGGGAAATCGGTCCTACAAAATCAAGTGCCCAATTATCAAATGGTTCAATCACAACCTGTGGTTGTAAGGGAATTTCGTCTGCTACTGTAGGTCTTCCCATCCTCTGACAACTATCGCAGCTTCTCACATATTTTCTTGCATCCTTAAACAATGTCGGCCAATAGTATTCTGATTGTAAGACTTTATATGTTGTTCTCTTATCAGAGAAATGTCCTCCACATGGCCCATCATGACAGGCTTGAAGGATATCAGGAATCTTGTCTTCCTGAACACATATCCTAATGATCATATTAGAACTTGTATAGAAAAGATCACTTCCTACCCAAGAGTAATAATCACTTTGCTGGACAATTCTTTTCTTTTGTGGTGGTGACAAATGAGCTGCCAGTCTTCCTGTAGAAAAGTAATTTGTTGTATCTGCAAACCAAGGGGTCTTAACAGCTACTGCAAATAGATGTTCATCAGGGAAATTATCATTCACTAGAATGTCAGTACTATCTTGAGGGATACGAGAAAGAAAATCCACAACTACATTTTATTTTCCTAGCCGATCAACTATAGTGATGTTAAATTCTTGAAGTAGAAAAAGCCATCGTGTGATTCTTCTGGTAGTAACTGGTTTGCTCATCAAAAATATGATAGCAGAATGGTCCGTATGTACAAAAAATTCATATCCAGTGATGTAATGACTAAATTTGTTAATGGCATGAACTACTGCAAAAAATTCCTTCTCTATTATAGTGTAGTTCAATTCAGGGGGGGTAAGGTTTTTGCTAGTGAAGTAAATTGCATAGTTTTGTTGGTTTTCTTTTTGTCCAAGCACTCCACCTAAAGCAGTGTTTGAGGCATCAGTTGAAATATGGAAAGGAAGAGACCAATTTGGTCCTCTTAAAATAGGTGCCATGGACAATTTTTCTTTCAAATTCTCAAAAGCATTCTGACAATTGTTATCCCAACAAAATTCTGCATCTTTTGCTAACAGTTTAAACATGGGGTTGGCTATCTTTGTAAAGTTTTCAATAAATCGACGATAATATCCAGCATGTCACAAAAAACTTCACACATCTTTTTGGGTTTTCGGAGAGGAAAGTTTAACTATCACTTCAATTTTGGCTGGATCAACTTTAATTCCTTCTGCAGACAAATGATGACCCAACACTATTCCCTCAGTTAATAGAATTTTACATTTTTTGTGACTGAGGGATAAATTTGATTCTTGACAGTGAATCAAGACTTTCTCAAGATTACTTAAGGCTTCTTCGAAAGTGTTACCATAAATAGTAAAATCGTCCATGTATACTTCCACACAATCATGAATTAAGTCAGCAAAAATCCCAAGGAATGCTCTTTGAAATGTAGCAGGAGCATTGCATAGTCCAAAAGGTAGCACTTTATAAGCATAAGTGCCCCAAGGAAACGTAAATGTTGTTTTGTCCTAGTCTTCAGGAGAAATTTGAATCTGATTTTATCTACTATATCCATCGAGAATGGAAAAGTATCTTTTTCCATCCAAGGTATCCAAAACCTGATCTATAAAGGGCAAGGGAAAGTAGTCCTTTAGGGTTGCCTTGTTCAACTCCCTAAAGTCTACACACATTCTCCATTTCCCTATCATTTTCTCATGTACCACAACAAGAGGTGAAACCCACTTGCTGTCAGAAATTGGATAAATGAATCCAACGTTTAATAATTTCTATAACCCTTCTTTCACAAAATCTTTTAGGATTGGATTCATACGCCTTTGTGGTTGTCTTACTCGGGTTATCCCTAGTTGGATATATATGTGGTGAATGCAGGTGTCATGATGCACTCCTCTCATATCAGTGTACTCCCATGCAAATTCCCTTGACTATTCTTTCAAAAGATTTGTTAACTATTCCTATTGGATGAGACTTAATTCAGAGTTATTGTATAGACATTTGTCTGGGATAAGCTCTACTGGGATGGTATATGACCCCGGATGCTCATCAATGGTGAAAACCATAGATGGTGAAAACGAGGAAAATAACTCACTTTATTCTTGAAATTCTTCTCTGAAAATTTGATCATATTGAAAATATGTTTGTGGGAACTCGACATTTTTTGTCACAGAAAGAAATTGGCTTAAAATATCATCCTCTGTTGGTTCTTGTAGTGCGTGAAATTCATCAACAGAGAATAAAGATTCTCCCTCATCATTCTTGTGATAGGGACATTTTAGCCACCATAATTCTTCTGTAACCGGTTGAGCAAGTGGAAAAAGAGTAAGTTTCTGTGAAGAAATGCCATTTGAGATGAACATATCCCCACCATGACATCCTATGAAAGCATTGGCCGTAGCCAACCAAGGTATCCCTAGAATGATTGGACGGCCTTTCGTGGGGTCCTTTGAATGAATAATCATGAAGTTGATCGGATATTCCCACGAAGCTAATGTAACAAGAATGTCATCAAGGACCCCAACAGGTTTTATAGTTGTTCTGTCAGCAAGTTCAAGAACTGTTGGGGTAGGGCAAAGGAATTGGCTAGTTGCAATAGTTCAACTGTATTGATAGTCATTATATTAATGGTTGCACCTAGATCGACTAAAGTATTACCAATAGAAACATTGCTGATAGTAATTGAAACTATTGGGTTCTCGGGGTTGGCATAATTCACAATTTTAGGAGCTTCAGAAATACAATTCGATGACTGACCTACTAGGTGTATCATGGGTGGATCTTTCTATTTCCGAACTGGTTTCTTAATGCAGGGTTCTTTGATGGTTTTGGCATAGATGGGAACATGTCTAATTTCTTGTAACAATGGAATCTTAACACAGACATTTCTTAGTTCATTCATGATGTCAAACTTAGATTGAACAATTGGTTTTTCAATGAGCAACCTTTCGGGAAAAGGAGGTGTTTGGGGAACCTAAGTTTGTATGTTATGCTATGATTCAGATACTTTATTCTTTGGAATGATGACCTCTTTCAAAGATGCACCATTTGATAAATCATCTATAGGTTCTTCTTCATGTTCTTGGATAATTACCTTTGGTGTTGTTCTTGTTACAGGCTAAGTTTTATTTAAAGTTTTTCCAGATCTCAGCTGTATTTCTTGTATGGAAATGGGGTTTATGTTGTAAGCTAGGTAATTTTGAAAATCAGCACTATGGAGTGGCAGAGGTGGTCTGTTGTTAGGATTTGGAATGGGTTGAGTGGGTAATATGGTGGGACGAGGTGGATTCTGAGGCTGTTGAGGAGTTTGCTGAATGAGTGGTAAAGGAGGTGGAGTAAAACCAGGCAATAGCTGATGTATGTTTGGAGGATATTGAGTACATGGATTCTGGGGAATTGGTACCGCATGCTGCTGTTGGTTATTTCCAAAATTATGTTTTCTCCATCTCTGGTACCAAGGTTGAGCAGGGAGATTTTGCGGAGGCCAATTTGGCCAGTTCCATGGATGTTGTTTTTGTTGAGAGAAGGGTGGATATTAGCCGGATGGTTGTGAGGATGGTTCTTGATACATATTTGAGTTCCTAGGTTTCCAAGGCCTCTTAGGTGCAGTTGGAGTCCCTGGAGCTTCCCTTCCCTTGAATATAGCTTGCAATCCCGGTAAGGATGGAAGATCTTTTGTTTTATGATTTTTAGTACATATTGCACATTCAAAAACATTGTCCAAAGGACATTCTTGTAAAGGATGTCTTTTTCTGCATTTTGGGCAGAATATGCTTAATACAAGGTTTTCCTCTTCCCGCTTTCTCTTAATCTTCAGAGTGTCTAATTGAGAGCCAATTGTTCCTAAAATGTCTGTTTTAAAATTTTCCAAAAGGTTTCCCAATTCAATTCTAGTAACTCCACTAGATGTGGGTACTTTGGTGTTTTTGTTGATAGGTTCTCTCACACTTTTTGCAGTTTTCCCCCTACTTCTCGAGTAAGTTCTACATAGTTCACTGATTGCTTCAAAGTATTTTTGATAAATGTCTCTTGAAGCCATTAAATTGAGAGTGTCAATGTATTCATCTGAAACCCCTTTTAAGAAGAGAGTCTTGATTGCTTCATCTTGGAGATCATTATATTTGGATTCTTGAAAAGTATATGTAAATCTTTCTAAGAAATCTTCAAGGCTCTCCTCATCTTGTTGTTGCATTTTAAAAATATCATTTCAAGAATCCTTGGGTCTACAATAGTCCTGGTACTTCTTTAAAAATTTTGCCTTCATATCTTCCCAAGATCTAATGCTGTACTCTCCTAACCTCATGAACCAACGTAATGCAGAATCTTTTAGGGTAGCAAGAAACAACTTCAGTTTATGTGCATCCTGGAGATAGTTATAACTCCTACACAGGATGTCAAACTCAAAAAGAAAGACATCTGGATATTCACTACTTTTCCCATAAAAGGTTGGTAGTGCCGAAGGTGGGATATTTTTCATATTGACATTCTAGACCAAATCCAAAATAGGAAACCCAATGGTGGTTTCTGGTCTTGGCTCAGTCTCTACTTATTCTTCTTCTTCATTTTCAACATGAATTTCTCCTCATTCTCTTCTATCCAATTCTCTCCCTCTTTTTGCCATGTTAAAAGGATTACCAAAAATTGTATATACAATCTGATCTTTCTTTGGTGAGGGTGTGAAATCCCACCTCTCTGGATTCTTTTTGACAGAATTGCTATCTCCTATTGGTTCTTTTGAGGATCCTATTACCTTTGATTCAACAGTTGTAGTTTTTATTTGTGAAACTATAGTGTCAGGGTTCCTGAGAATAGCTTGCACTTCTTCTGGATTAACTGTGTCAACCAAGTTTGGATCACCAAGAATTTGATTTTTTTGGTATGTGGTGTTTCCTGGTTCTATATGTTTCTCTATGGTTTCCTCAGCCAGAGTTCCAGTCTCAGTTTCTATTTCTTTTTGGGTGGAGTTTTCTTCTTTTTGTTGTTTTGTGTTTCCCCTAAATCTACCTCTATGATCTCTATTTCTCATGAAAACATACTAGATGAAAGAAAAAATAAGATTGAGTTTCAGAGGAACCTGTGATAACAGATATGTCGGTTCTCACCCTTCATTTCACAGCTCCTCTTTCATCAACCTGCTAACATACCACACCAAACCAAATACATTTTATGAAAATAACCAAAACAATTATCTAACTTACCTTCTAAACAGCTCCCCGGCAACGATGCCAAAAATGTCAGGCTGTTATATTAAAGATTTTTTATTACCTGAAAACACTGAATTGTCAAACCAGGGTAAGTGAACTTAGAGTTGCTACACTATATGTGTTGGTAAGATTCTAATTCCTATCTAAAGGTTATTCTTAGAAGAAAACACAAACTTACTCTTAGAAACTGAACCCTAATGATTATCTTGAAACTAATCATCTCTTGTCTAATTCATCAAATGGAAACAGTTATGAGTTTAAGTACAAGTATTTCTATTTCTAATTTGATATAATCACCCAAGACTATCTACCATTATCTTAAACATCTAATCATCATCATATCTATCTAAACCACAAAACAGAGATCATTTTAAAGACCTTTTAATCTAAGCATCAGAATAGTTCTAAATCTAACACGGGTGAAACAAATAAATGTCCTATTTTACCCTACAGGTACTGGAAGCTTCCTTTAATCCGACTATAATCTAGTTATCCTAACAGAAGAAAGTAAGTCTAAAGTCAAATTCTCTTTAAATCATGATCAACTTGAAAACTAAAAAAATAGAGCAAATCTAGGTTAAGCACTTGGTTCATTCTTCCAATTCTATAGGGATAAATAATGAATTCAACATTCATCAATCTATGAGATAATATCAAATTGAAAAATGATCTAACCAAAAAATGGCTAAGCAAGAATTTAACAGAGTAATTCCAAGTTCAAAAACTAACTCACATGCAGATTCTAAAATTAAAAATAAACTAACTCTACTATGGAAAAGAGACAACGAATTGAACCTGTTGGTGGGCCCAACCAAGAGCTGCAATCTCCCTAAAACGAAACCAGAGCTACTCAGATTATTCCATGCAAAAATTGATTCATACTTCATGCTCCATAATTCATAAAAACAAACTCAAATTATTTTAACAACGAATAATATAACACATAACAAGCTGTATTATCAGAAATTGTATCACATAGGATATCATAAACAACGTTTCTTGAGAGCGATCCCAGTTTATATAGATCCTCCCCAAAATAGTTTTAAACATAGGTGCATTAATCTAAATGGATCTTGGATCCAAAAATGACTCATAGTCAGTTAAAACAAACTTCACAGCTTCATGACATGCAGTGTCAAGAAGCGTGGATCATAAAGCATTCTAATAAAATAGTTCTACAATATTTCCCTGAGTCAGCATATTGAGTTATGACTCAATCAATTATATGAATTGGACTGTCAATCCACTCTGGCCATGTCATGCAAGTTTTTGGAATCTTCTTTGGCATCTCCACTAAGTGCGAGCCGGTACCTGGTACTGATAAGTTCTGTTTCAAAGGAACAAGTACCTAACTCATGTCACGTTAGTATCAACATTAGTTTAAAATATCAAAATACATTAAAAATAACTTGAATCATAGGAATACCTTGAATAGCCCCATTTAGTTGTAAAAGGATGTCAAATGTGTCATGGTAGGGCTAGAAGGAAATGATACTAGATATGAAAATGGGGGTATATTTGACATGATATAGGCAAAAATATAGTCAAAATTGGAGACTAATACATATACCAATACCATATCCCGTTGATTAAATTATTTCTTCTTGGTATGCCTGTCATGGTAGGCCTTTTCTCGCTCCTTCTGAACCTGCTAATGAAGCCCTGTGCTAAATTTATCTTCTTCTAGCTCGACCAACCGTGAGAGCCTCTCTTGAACAACACCAATGTCATCCATATCTGTAAATGCTGCAATCCTCAAGCTAGGGACTAAGTATTCCATGGGAAAAACTATTGCTAAACCATAAACCAACTTAAATGGAGTCTGCATTGTCAGCTTCTTACAATTTATTCTATAGGCCCATAACACTGTTGGTACTCTCAGATCCTAATCATCCATGTTCACATTGCAAATCTTCGTCAACGTTGTCTCCAAGATCTTGTTGAAAGCTTTTACCTTCCCATTCTCTTATGGGTGGTATGGAGTGCTCTTTTGGTGATGAACTTCAAATTTTTTAGTCAAGGCTTCAATAGTATTATTAATAAAATGTGTACCTTGATCACTCATGAGGATATTTTGGCATCCAAATCTAGTTATGATATCATCAAATATGAATCACGCAAATTTAGTTGCACTACAGTCCTTAACTTCTCTTTCTTCTGCCCATCTGGTCAAGTACTCTATCGCAGTGATGATGTATATGGCTCATGTGCACTTTCCCAGTGGGTTGATAGGTCCTATGAAGTCAATGGCCCATTTCTCAAATTTCTGTTAAGTCAGCTAAGCTGTCAAAGGCATCTCATCTCTTCTAGAAGGTTTCCCAACTCTTTGGCATACATCGTAGGCTCTACAGTATTCTTTAGCATCTCTGTGTAAAGTGGTCCACTAAAGGCCAGCTCTCAGAACCTTCTACGTTGTTTCATTTCTTGTGTAGTGTCCCCCTGTGATGCCTTGATGTGATTCTGCCAAAATTAGTGTTCTTTCTACCTCCATAATGCATCTTCTCAAGATGTCATCAGGTCCCATATTATATAGTTGTCCAGCTATGAGTGAAAAATTTGCAGCGTGCACTACCAATTATTTCTTGTGAATGATAGTGTATTCACTAGGTTCCATTCCTGTTGATAGGAATTAAACTATCTCGGTGAAGTGATCATCAACCTTCTTGATGGACAACAACTGTGCATATGGCAGTGTATCCTCCAAACTAGTAGGTTCCTCTCCATGTTCTAACCTAGATAAGTGGTCAGGTCCCTTGTTCATTCTCCCTGTCTTGACCACAATTTCAAAATCATATTCCTGAAATAACAAAAGCAATCTGCATATTCTCCCCCCCAACACTGGCTTGCTGACTAGTTATTTCAGCGCAGAGTGATCAGTGAACATCTTAAAGTGTCCACCGAACAAGTAGTGTCGAACTTATGCAATGCATACACCATGGCTAATCCTTCTCTCTCAGTGGTAGTGTAATTTATCTCAGTGATTGAGAGCTTCCTGCTAGCAAAGGCTAGCGGATGGTCAATATATCCTACTCCTGGTTATGCTAACACTGCTCCTAATTCAATAGAATATGCATCGACATGAACATGAAATTCCTTACTCCAATATGGAAAAACCAGGATAGGCTTAGTAACCATTTTCTATTTCAGTGTGTCGAAGCTCTATTGGTATTCTTTTGTCCAATGGAACTGACAATATTTCTTCAAAATCTTCTCCATAGATGTTTTGATCTGTGCATAGCCTTTAATGAACTTCTTGTAGTATCCAGTATGTACCAGCACAATGT
>JASDQU010881085.1:16962-33964 GCA_032191745.1 Picea mariana
GGGTAGATCAACAATAATGGAAATCTTGGACGGATATACCAACAACCCTTGCTTACACACAATATGGCATAACAACACTCCAAAGGGTGAAAAGAAAATGATTTATTCAGGTTCAAGGCAATCTAAAATTGCCTGCACTTATCCAACATTAGTCTCAAACATTCAATATGATTTTGTAGTAAGCTAAAAACAGTCCAATCATCAAAATATGCTTGCAAAAATTTATGTAAAAACTCCTTGAACGCTTCGAACACCACCCTCAAAAATATGGTTGGTGCATTCTTCAATCCAAAAGGCATCACTGTGTATTGGTAGGATCCCCATTCTATTGAAAATGTGGTCTTATGGTGATCTTCCTTAGCAATCCTATTCTGGTGATAACCTGAAAATCCATCGGTGAAGGAGTAGACTTTATGTCCTCCCATATTATCTAACACTTCATCTGTAAATGATGTAGGGAATGGTTCATGCAAACAGACATCATTCATCTTCCTGAGATCTACACAAATCCTAATCTGTCCTGTCTTCTTATCTTGGACCAACATAGGGCTAATCCTGTTTGATTCTTCAACAACTTCTATGATTCCTGCTTCCAAAATTCTATCTAATTGAATCTTCACTTTCTCCTTATATTTGGGATTCAATCTGTAGGGTGTTTTCTTGACGGACCTCGCATATGGTTTCAAGGGGATCTTCATCTCTCCCATGGGCCCTTTAATTCCTTTCATATCAGTGAACTTGGTTGGAAACAACTCTTGATATTCATGCAGTAATTATGTGATCTTACCAATAGTGGCATCATCCCAATAATCTCCCACATTGGCCAACTTAGGTGCTTGCTCTGTCCCAATATTGACTTTCTTGATTTTAATTGGCTTTCCAATGAAAGGTAGTTCAAATCTTGGTCCTTCTATGTCTTTGTGTCCTTCTTTTTCAGCGATGTTCACATTCCTAGGATCATCACCTTCATCAACATTGATATTGTAACATCCTTGCAATTTCTAAAGAGGTGCAATCGATTCATCCTCATCTTCCTCTAGAGGGAGGTTAGGTACCTCCTCAAATACTTTCTATCTTACAACCTGTAAAGCTTGATCTACCATAAGGTGTTTACTTTCAAATAAAAATGTAGCTACAAAATTCCGAGTCATACCTTGCCAATCTACAATGGTGAGGCACAGTTCCGCTTGAAGGTACCAGTTGATAGGCATTGTATCCAGTGTATTAATGAATTTATGCACCCAATGCTCTTGAATAATGTTTCCCCAGGCCTCCTCACAACTTCACACATGGTCCTTCAGACAAGTTTGACCTGTGTATCTAACTTCGCATCCTTCTATATGATCTGAGAATCATACTGTCATCAAAGTGCGACATTGCACCCAGTTGGAAATGTTATGATTATGTGCTCCCCACCATCTTGTTGGAGTTTCTTTCAAGGCCTCGTTCAGTGCCAATAGTCTCTATTGTACTTGTTCCATTTCTTCAAATTCCAATAAGAAAGTTTCCAAGTGATTCAAACTGTCAAAGGTGGGAAAATTACTCACTGTTGTACTGATCCAACGAACTTCTCTGGTCAATCAAGAACATTGCTGCGCAAAAACTTCATACAATTTTATATGCCAATTCTCTAGTGCTTCTTCTAAATTTGATGAACATGTGTTGTCACTTCACCAACATAAATTCCAATCTGTTGTAGGATTAATGTAATCCTATTGTGTTGTTGTCAATTTATATATATTCTCAAGCTCATATGCACGGTATTCCTCTCTGATGGGTTCTATGTATCTCTGACCTTCATCAGGATCCAGAGGTGCAATGAACCTAAGGCCATCACCTTCAAATGACATTCTTATTTTCTTTAAGTCAACAACAGTGGAATTGTTGAAAGCCCAATCAATTCCTAACAATGTAGGATAAGGACATTTATCATCAACTATCTCGATCACCTCGAAGTCCACAAATGTTGTTACCCCATCGATGTCCACAAGGACATTCTCCAACCTTCCAAAGGGGTTGACTTCCTACTGACTAGCCATCCTAAGCCTGATAGGGGAGTAAATTAGCTTTGGTTTTCCCATAAGTGCCTAGCTCTGCTTGATCATGACATTGACTTCTAACCCTAAGTCAAGGAACACATAATCTATATCATAATCTCCAATATGAGCATTAAGGTGTAGTTCCTTATTTGTCCTTCTCTTTCTAGATAGTTGATGCACTTCTTTATTAAGAAAAGGATCTACCCTTCTAATCTCATACTGTCTGATCAAATTTTGTAGTTCTTGTATGGATTTTTCATCCTTAATCAAATTAATGAAAGTGCTTAAGAATTCCATAACCTTACTTACCTATTTTCCTTCTCCAGCTGAAGCAGACTGATCAAAGGATAGGGGAATTCCACATTCTCTCACTTCTGGTTATGGCTTTGATAAAGAAGCCCGATCACCTCCAAATTCTCTTCTTTCCTCTTCAAATGTCTTCTTTTATTTCTTTGGGTCAAACTCTGGTGTATTCTTTGTATCTTTTATAACCCTTGATTCCTTTGTAATCATCCCTAGAGTCACCCTATCTTCTCCTATAGCAACACCTCCTCTAGTGATAAAAGCAACTCTGGAATCCAGTCCATGAGGTTCTACTGAGATTAGTTGTACTTGCGGTTTTCTTCCTCATATCTCTTGAAGTTTAGCTAATAATGCATGACAATCCTCAATAACATGTTCAAATGAGTTGCAATAGTGCAAGTGGTACAAGGGTTCTAGCAATCCCTTTCCCACTGTCCTGGTTGTGTGTAGTTATAACAAATGATCTTACCTCGGCCTCAACCCATACATCCTCCTCTTCCTCTTCATATGAATCCACTATGAGGGTTGAAGTTTCCTCTTCTTGGGGAATTATACTGCACATTCTTTCCTTCTTATTGTACTTTGCCTTGAATTTTGTATATATTCCTTGACCTTTCATGCATGAGGTCATAGGCCCTACAATCCCTATCATAATTCCCTACTAACTTATAGAATGTGCATTACATATTTGTGGGTGTCTGAACATATTTTTTCAAATAGTAACATTCACCAGGGCGATGTCAATTTCTACATACCTACCACCAGGGTAGGGTAACTTGCTTCAAAGGGCTTGGAGCTCCTGAGGTCAAGTACTCATAAAATATGGGACATTTCTCTTTGTCATGGCCTTCTAATTTGCATCTGATACACCAGCTGTCTTCTCTTTTATCTTTTCCCTTCTCTTTCTTCTTATCTTCGAACTGTACATATAAGATAGTTAGCTGACTCAAGATTTGACTCATACCTGAGATGGATTCTCACATAGAGGTTGATTCTAGTTTCATGGCGATCTCCAATGCCTCAGCCTACAAAGAAATATTTTGTTGCATTAGATGAACTCTGATGTGCAGTAGGAGGGCAGTAATGAACCATTCTTTGTTCTACTCATCTAAGATTTGAAAACTCAAATGACTTGTCAAGGTCTTAAACCTTTGATCAAACTCCCAAACAGGTTCAGCTACTCTCTACTTGATTTCTTTCAATTCTGTAATGCATTGTGACTCTGACTTAGGTTTCTTGAATTCTGTACTCAATGCATTCTTGATCTCGTTCAGCAGTTTAGGCTCTGTAATTCCTTTAACAAACTTCATGTACCAGCTCAGTGTGTAGTCTCTTAGGGTAGTACTAAACTAATTTCTCTTAACTTCTTCATCAATAAAATTATTAATACTTCATACAACTTCTCATAAAAACCAGTGTTGATCAAGATCTTCATATCCATCTCTTCTAAAGATAGGTAGCCTCATTTCATTTTCCATAGATCTTCCTAGGTTTCTTGACTGAGTATGTACTGAACTACTAGTAACAGTGCTCTGAGTGCTCTGATAACTCTAACTACTCTAGTTACTTAACGCTGCTAAAACAACAGAAGGATTAATAGTACTTACTTCAACAGTCTGCGCAGTCCCTGAAGTTTTTGGTTCTTCTCAGCGAGGTTCTTCAGTATTCCCTTCCTCTTCCCTAACAGACTCTAAATGCTCTTCATCTGTCAGATATTCCTCTTCTCCACTGTAGAATCCTTCATCTCCATAATTTTTCTTAAACAGGTTTGCAAGAGCGACTTCTCTGAATGATCTCCCACTGCGTGTGTGTCCAACCTCTATGTCGTTGTCACTGTCTAAGTTCTCGAACATTATCTTTTCAATTTGACTGATTACTGTATATTCAAGATGTTCTCCTCATGAAAACAAATCTTGATCTTAAACTTCAGAAAGTGTAAAAAGTTTCTTCTAGGTCCCTTAAAGAAATATCTCTTAGCTTGGCTATATGACTCTACTCTATCAACAACAAACTCAGTGATGTAATCTCCAATGGTGCTATCAAACCAGTGATATACCATGATTAACACGACATCATCAACTCTCTTCACCTTCTTGATCAACGCCGACGTCCAAACTACAGGCGGTTTGAGTCTGATTTCGAACTAGGTATCTGCTAATCTGCTTAGCCACTCGTATAGCTCCTTATGAATTCCTCCAAAGAAAATATCGTGTATATTAGTAAAGATATACCTTCCCAACCAATCCTCTGTACTAAGATTAGGGTTCTTGTTCTGGGCTTCAGTGAAGTCCTTCTCTTGTTCCTCTATCCACTTCTGAATCTCTGTATTTGATGGAAACCACCTTGATATTCCCTCAAGAATATCTCGGTCCTGACAAAAAAACTATTTGTTGGCATAGGGGCAGACCTAGGGTTCATCTCTAATAGAAAACCAACAATCCCTAACTATTGGCCCTTTCGGAAATACTTGCAAAGCAGATGTAATCTCACCTGAAGTAGCAATAGGGGGTTGCAGGACACATATGTCTAGAACCAGAGGAAATGCAAAGTGGATCCAATACAATAACAACACAACATATAGATATCATTTACCAACTCAAACCTACTTCACACAGTTATATCTCAGATCTAACATAATAATGCATCAACAGAGTAACATAAGCAAAGAACACAACATCAACCACATAGAACAACAAGATATACATGGTTCACCCTCTCCCTAGGGCTACGTCCATAGAAATGTGTTTCTTGATATTATATAAAGCATACAATTCTATCTGCGCACTCAGCTTGGAGATCTCTCTCTCTCTTCCTCTCTCTCTTTCTCTCCCCTCCCTGAAGACCCAGCTGCAAGATTGATCTTTGCACCTAACTGAAGATCTTACAACACAGACTTATCTCACCACACAATTTTTCTCTCTCAATAATAACAACAATCACTCATCACAATATAATCAAACATGAATGTGAAACCCTCTTCTCCCCTCTATGTTATTATTTATACATTACAATAGCTCTCAGACATCCTTAGGAAAAAACCTAGGTATAAAAACCCTAAATACCAAAAACCTAGGCATCTAAAACCCTAGGTCAACTTGACCCACATTTTTAGGGCTTCACCAGCCTATCATTCCTTCCTTCCCACAAGTTGATCCAAAGCATCCGTTGGTGTATTTTTCCGCTTGCTAAGTTGTCCACGATCCATGTTCCTTGTTGATCTGTCTTCCTCGATCTCCTTGTCCAATGACTTGCTTTCTCTTACTTCTCTCTGTATTTTCTTCTCTTTTGTCCACTTCGACCCATCCTTAGTCAACCTTTCTTCCGTGCAGTTCGCATTTCTCCTTTTCTTCTGTAATATTCACTTTCTTACATAACCAAGGGATAACAACCCCAGGTCTACTGACTACGTGCAAACAATGTGGCTCCTTTGTAAACTCACCTTGTTGGATTGTTTAGGTCAACCAATTCTTTGGGTCAATGGCTAAATAAACTCTCGGTTGACAATGTTCACTTATGGATTCCCAATCCACATTTTTATGGACAAGTGCAACCACCTTCACCTGAGTTTGTTGATTTTGGTCCATGACCAAACCTATTTATAGATGATCTTTTTTATCAGTCTATTATCATATTATCAGATAATCTCATAATATATTCTCTCTCTCTCATTGAGTGACTCGTGCTTCATTATTATGGTGTATTTTGACACCACTGTTGCCTCTTAGATCCGTGATCCTCTACATCCAATCATTATTCCAACAATGTTTTGTTATTTCATAAATTTGAGTTATCCCAAGAACTCTACAATTTGATTCATCTAAGAGCTTTTCCAAACCTTTTCCTTTAATCAATTTCATTGGTTTTATTTCAAGGTCATACTCTCGAATTTTATCTATCCATTTGCCTCATTTTCCATCAATATCAAGATGATTTAGGATCTCTTTTAATGTGTTGCTAGGAACATAAGAAATTATTCTAAAATAAAGAAAATAAACTCTATTTAAGAGATTTAACCAATGCATAAGATTGTTTTTCCATAATATTATATTTTAGCTGTGAATCTCTCAAACTTTTGCTAAAGAATGCAATTGGTTGTTATTTGTTTCCTTCATTCCTTTGTAGAAGAACTCCAACAATAGTGTTGTCAGAGGCAAAAGAAAATATGATAAACTCCTTTGAG
The DNA here is from genome assembly GCA_032191745.1 of Picea mariana. NCBI lineage: Eukaryota > Viridiplantae > Streptophyta > Pinopsida > Pinales > Pinaceae > Picea > Picea mariana. The sequence goes on from JASDQU010881085.1 coordinate 23,485, forward strand.
TAATTTGGACTTATTAGCAATGGTGCTTCTCCTAAAGATTTCTTACTTTGGTAAAAATAACATCTAGGCTATGAAGACCATTTGAACTCTCTATCTTTCTTAATCATGTCAGTCAAATAATTCACTACTTCAACAAAATTTGGGATAAATATTCTCAAGAAGTTTATTTTTCCAAGAAATGACTAAATCTCTTTTTTATTCCTTGGTAGTTTGATAACCCTATTTGCTTCAACACATGGAGGATCAATCTTGACTCCTTCCTTCAAAATAATTTTTCCTAGTAATTTCCCTTCCTGCATAGAAAAATGAGATTTCTTAGGATTCAATGATAAACCATATTTTTTACATTTAACAAAAAAAATCCTGAGATGTTTTAAATGGTCATCATCTAATTTAGAAAAAATAGTTAAATCATCTAAATAAATCACAACAAATTTATCCTTTTCCCCAACAAATACTATGTTCATTACTCTTTGAAATGTTTCTCCTGCATTCATTAAACCAAAGGGAATTTTTGCATACATAAAGGTTCCCCATGTTGTGGTAAATGCAGTAATTTCTTTGTATTTCTAATGCACACCAATCTATTTATAACTTGAAAAACCATCAATCATAGAGATTCAATTAGCACCTACTATGTTTTGCAATACATGATCCATTTTTGGAATAATTGTGCTTTAAAGATGATCTGTTGAGATTCTTGAAATCAACACAAAGTCTTGTTTCACCATTCTTTTTCCTAACATGTAATAAATTCACAACCCAAGAATAATATCTTAGAGGAACTATTAGTTTTGCATATAACAAATTTCTTAGTTCCTTTTAAATAACTGGGAAGAGGATAGGATTTACCTGTGTTAATTTCTGTCTAAATGGTTTAGATCCTACCTTCAGTGGGATTCTGTTTTGAATTATGTTGGTATCATATGTATTTAGATATTCAAAAGACCATGCAAACACTTCAATGAATTCTTTGAATAAATCAACATATCTCACTTTCTTATCAGTAGACAGAATCCTTGAGAGATTGATGTTCTTTGGTTCTTTTTCAATGCCAATATTATTGTCTTCCAATTCTTCACTTTGAGGATGCATAATAGGTTTCACAAGAACATCATCTTTATCAAATATCTTTTACAGAGGTACCAATCCTTTTGGAATCTGGTTATTTCTTAAGATCATAATTTTATGATTAGAAATCATCTCTTGGAATTTAGGATCTGGATGATTATTCTGATTAATTTGCTCATTATCTTTATCATCTTCTTGATCAATATAAGTTGTAGAAAATTTTGGATTACTGAGAGGGGGGGTGAATAAGTAATAGATAAAATTAATCCTTTTTCACTATTGGCACAGGAGCAGACCGAGGGTTCAATGCTACAACAACACACCAACAAAACCCTAACTACTGGCCCTTTTGGCAACACCTGTGAAGCAGATGAATTCTCACCCGAGTTAGAGGCAAGGGTGGTTGCGAGAATCAGGTATCTGCAACATTAGCCGAGACAAAGATATGTGATTATAACACTTAACAATCACCTAGCATAGATTATTAATCAATATTCAACCCTTATGATACTTCGTAGACAAAACAACGCATCGCAGTATGTACTTAAATATAATATAATTCAACACTTAGCCACAACAAGATAGATTAGATTCGACAGATCAGGCAATAAGCATCTTACATACCAGATCTAACATTCATTCGTATCTCATAAACACAAAGCATAAATAGATCTATCTAAACAAATCAAAGCACTTAGCAAAGGGAGAGATAGACACATCAGGTTGAGGCACAAAGCACAACACATAGCTTTACTATGGTTCACCCCCACCTTAGGGATACGTCCACAAAGTCTTCTTCTTTATTAGCTTCAGTTAATCAGGTTGTAGCACAGAGCCATCCAAATCCCTCTTCGCATAGGACATAAGATTTACGCAGCTCGCTAGATCCTTCTTCCTTGCATGACAACACTTAGCTTCCTATAGTATCCTCATAGTAACTTGCACTTAGCCTTGCAATCCTTACACAGTTCGCACGAAGCACTTATTCAACATCACATAGATGCACTACCTATTGCACTAAGCAATCACACCTACTTCACATCTACTTCATATCTATTTATACATAAAAGTGGTCCTAAGCGTGGGTAAACCCACGAGCCGACATCCCTTTCCCTTTACATTATCCTCAAAAACCCAAAAAGGACCCAAAAAGGGGTCTAGCTTCCATGATTTCTACTTCGCGTTGCGCTCCATTTTTGACAAGCTATCAAAGTCCCAAAAACGGTCAAATATGACCAAGTGTTCCTCAAAACTTGGTCAAGGGCCAACATTCACCATAAAATGCAAGTGTTATATCAATGTAGCATTATAATCCAATAGTTGCAGAGTAAATAAACAATGAAAAAATTAGCAATCACACACATACACAGTACACCAGTGTTTTACGTGGAAACCCAAAGTGGGAGAAAACCACGTAATTTTCTTTCTTATATGTGTTTAAGAATTACATTCATTGGAAGAACCAACTTCCTTTGTTTTCCAGCTGCAACTGCAAGGAGGCTCCAACCCCCTAGTTTCTCAGGTTACAATCTGAGGGAAGCTCCAACTCCCTAATTTTCTGCCTACAACTAGAAGGAGGCTACAACTCCCTATGTTCTCCGGCTCCAACCGGAAGGTGGMTACAACCACCTATCCTTTCCCCATCCAACCGCCCTGATGTATAAGTAGAATGATGGAACCACTGTCACACTACCATTGTGAGATATACTACTATAAACMTGTACCAATCAACCTGCACCAAACAACCTGTACCCATAACTTGAATGTTGCATCAACCTGTACCTCAACCTGTAATCAACCTGTACCATAAAAAAGTGCAACAAATATGCACCAACTTGTACCAAACAACCTTTAATCAACCTGTACCATAAAAAAGTGCGTCAACCATGCACCAACCTGTACCTCAAATTATACCATGAACATGTGCATCAATCATGCACCAAACTTGTACGAATAACCTGTCACAACAACTTGTCCAAACAACCTATCACAACAACATGTCTCATCAATATTATCAACCAAATTATATCTACTCACCAAGATCAATCACCAAGACAACTCTCAAAGATGTGCATCAACCAAGCATAACACAACAACCCATAATCATCACCAAGATCAATATGTGATTCTAATAATATACCAATACAAGTATGCTACATTATCCATAAACCATGTGTCAACAATACTAATAAAAATTGAATCCAACCATGTACCAAGTATGTACCAATAATGCATCAACTACTCATCAACTATGACTCATCAAGATGTACAAACATCATCAACTATACACCTCATGTATGTGCCAACTCATCAAGTACTTGTCTCAACCATGTACTGAACATGTACCTCAACCAAAATCCCTCATCAATTTCATAATCCAAATCTGATTTGTAAATCTATAATAGACCTGTTCTATATGATCAAATACCTACAAAACCTTCCTTAACTTTAACAACTAGAGAGTAGCATTTTCATCAAACTTTATTTTTGTCTCACATGTCTAGTTTTGGATTAGTCAACAACCCTAACTTGAAATAATCATAAATATGTACCTATAATGAATAAAGATCTGAAAATAGTACACAATGTTCTTTAGTGTGTTTTATGCAATTTCTATAGCTTTCACTACTTGGAACCTCTCAGAAAAGGAGTTATAGCAAAAATGGCATACCTTGTTGAATTTTGTCTTATTCTAGAGAGCAAACGTGTAGAGCCTGCCCCGCACAGAATATGTTTTGTATGGATATGAAAATTGTACAAAGAATACTATTAAATTTACTCTAACCAACACATTTGTTCTCACTGAATTTGGATATGTTATGAAGAATTTATGACGCTTTTACCCGAAACACATGTTTTAGACCAGTTTCAGGACTAGCCACAAACCTTACTTTCCACAGAGTGTAACTCCAAAAATACAACGACCCACAAGCTGAAATTTGTACCATAGTTACTTGGATATGTTTCCTCAATGGCCTCCCAATTTCATGGTTTGGATCATTCTATAAAAAGCGTTATTACAAAAATGGTGAGATGACTTGTAAATAACATACCTTAGAAAGCATCATCAAAAGAATTTTTCCTCCCTTGAATTTTGGCCTTCTTTACTTCACCTTCCCTCTAAAATTTGGCTTAGATATTATTTGGTTACCTCAATCACCTGTAGATATTCAATATGCTTAAGTGTGTTTAAAATGAGAGAGCCTTGAATCTTATTTATACTTTCATGTAGCTTCCTCAAGGGGTTACCTTTTAACCATCTTAACCCACTTTTCTTATTATAGGGTTAACCCTCTTCTAACCACTTTTCCACTTACTATTTTCTCCATTAACTTTATTAATTTATTTTGTATTCACTTTGACTTATAGTACATGTTATCACTGAAATTTCATCTGCAAATGGTCACAAGAATCCAACATCTCCAAACACATATTAGTTCATTCATGGTCCCATAAATTCATTTCCAAAGGGAAAAAACTATACAACTGGTTATAAAATTAACATGTGCATAAACAGTACAGGAAGCACACACACGTGCGCAGGGAAAAAAAGATAAAAAAGCGCACATGCGCCCGATGCACGACTATGTACGACAAAAGATGCGCACTCCTGTGAATGACGCATTTATGGTTCTTGTCGGACCCTCACCCACTTCTAGTTCAGATCCCAAGATGATTTGACCCCAAAATCCCAAATGAATCTGAGTGGGGGGTTCATCAAAGACCTAAGGGTACCCTAAAGGGCCCCTTGTTCACACTAAAGACCAGTTGGATAATGCCTCAAAGATTTTCTATAAAAAGAGGCCATACGTGCACTATGAATTCAAGAATCTCATTGTATTGTTATGTTGCCTCTATTCTCCTACAAGGAACCTCTTTCCTTCTTGGAGCATACTATCATCATCTCATTAAGCTATTCACCTTACCTCTTGAGGGAATAATCTTGGATTTCTTCACCATTTACTTTCTAGTTTTCCATTTGTAAGAAGATATTTCACATAGGGGACTTAAGAACCCTCCCTTGGAGGATGAGGAGATCCACAAGTCCCCCTTTTTCTTTGGTGTTTTCCCACTAATATAATCTCTCCATTGGTGGCATGAATATTGGTCAATTTTTTGATTGATTTTGGTTCTAATTTCCTTATGCATTTTAGTTTCATTTCTTTAGTTGTTGTTATCTTAGTTTCTTGTTTATTTCATGTGATTGAGTCATTTGATTCATACACTAACTTATGTCCTATACAAAAGACCCAACTGGACTTGCAAGTATCCCTCTTTTGCTCATCCAAGTGGCGAAAAGGATACAAAGAAATTTGGTGACCATACTGGGGAAAGGTATCAATTTCCTACTTATTTGGGTTGTTTGAGCACTTCTTTTTTATCTATTTACTTTGCAGGGATCATAACCAGCACAGTCCTACCTGTAAAGAGATGAATTCAGAGCTGGAAGAGGAGAATTTCATTCAAAATTTTCTTCCCGAACGTGTATCAGAATGTGCATAGGTTTTCTAGCCCACATGAGTGTCTTCCGAGCACTGTGCGCCAACAACATTGTGTTTCCCAGTGCATTCTGCACACAGTGCACCAACAGGTCCTCGTTTCTCGGTGCATTGGCACCATATGCACCTTTGTCTAAACTGTGACCCGTGCATATGTCCAGAGTCTTGAAATTCTAAGAGTTTTTGTGATTTTTGAAGGCCCCTAGCCTTCAAAGTCTTGTTGTTATGAAATTTGTAAATGAACCACACTTAGATTCCCTCTCCACATGAAGGGTTAGTCAAAACATCAACACTTAGGGGGTTAAAAAGAACCATACTTCTCCTCTTTTTCTTTCATTTTCCACATGGATAGCTTGTTTCTAAGTTAAAATCATTTACTTTCATATATATAAACACTTGCATTGGGACCATAAATCAAACTTCAATCATTGAGTATGCTCTTATCTCGCACCATAGAGAGATCTTGAGAATTAGAAAAATGATTGAGGGAAGGTTTCATCTCCTTTAAAAAAAAACCTTTAGAAGAGGACAAATCCCCCCTAGGGCCCCTCTTAGCTTCTTTTCAAAACATCTTAAATTTGTAAGGGCCCATACATGCCCACATGTTGCAAAGATAAGATATTTTTTGAAGCTACTTTCTTAGTTTACATCACTAGGGGAGTTTAAAGATTATTGTAGCAGGCCCATACATGCCCACATGCACACAATCTAGGATAGTGTTTTGAATATTTATTAGATTAAATCACATTAGGGAGTTTAAAGGATTGATAAGTACTCACATGTCCACATGCTAGTTCTTTAGGGACTTTAAAATTTTGCAAGGTTCTACCAATGGCATCTAGTAAGATAGGTAATCAAGATGTGTAAGGACCACACGAAGTCCACATGTTGCAAGATGACAACTAAATTAATAAAAATTTGGCACATTTTATCACTTGTTTCACACAAAAAGTCACTACTCACTCACATAATTTCATCTCAAATTGTGGAGGTTGAAGTAGGTCTCCTCCAAAGGGATTTCAAAACATCCCACTATTTCTTGACAAAATTATCTACTCCCACTTAATTCAAACGATATTGGTTTACACCCCCATTATCTCAAACAACCACATCTAAACTTTTTCTAAAAACTCATTAAGTTTTCCTCCACAGGAGGTGCCAAAGAATTTTTTTAGTCTAGGTAGGATCTCGGGGATAGGCATCCAAATAACTCCCCATTATCTGTTTCTCACATCTTCAAACATTAGAAGTTGACAAATAGGGAACTTTAAAATCCTCCAAGTCAAGTGTTCCTAACACCATAAGGCAAGGAGATACCCATGAAGGGTCGAAGGCCAAGGTCTGGTTATTCTGTACATCCCCCCTTGAGGCACCCACCTCTTGGAAGAGTGTTGGAAATGTTTAACAGGTTGTCATTGATGGCAAGTACAACAATGAAGATGGCATGAATACAGGAAGAATGTAACAGATGGGCACCAGAAGTATTTTGGGAAGAAGCTGCAGAGAAACCTCGATAAGATCAGAAGAGATAGTGCAGAGGATGTTTGGTATGTTTTACAGGCAGTGTAAGCTTTTCATTGATGGCAAGTACAACAGTAATGATTGCTTGAGTACAGCAGTGATGATCAACAAGCAAAGAGAAGATAAGTCTAGGAAGATCGAATGATCGAAGGCAATGCAACATTGACAAAATGATCGAAGGCCCGAGAAGCATTTTTGATCGTTGGATCCCATCCAAAATTCCCAACAGCATGAGGGCTGTCAGATTTGAATAAAGACAATAAGAGCATGCTGAAGAGGAGGATAGATCTCAGGCGTTAGATCTGAGTGCAGGGTCCGACCATCATTGGATCGAGNCGTTGGATCCCATCCAAAATTCCCGACAGCATGAGGGCTGTCAGATTTGAATAAAGACAATAAGAGCATGCTGAAGAGGAGGATAGATCTCAGGCGTTAGATCTGAGTGCAGGGTCCGACCATCATTGGATCGAGGAAAATCTACACGATCTTTAAAAGTGCAAGGAGTAGAGGGCTCACAAATCCCAAAAGAAGGAGGACCATCCATCTTAGGGGGTTATGTGGACCGTTGATCCGACTCCCTGTCAGAGTTTCGAGGATCGCGTGTTGGAAATGTCAAAGAAACATTGCAACAGAAATCCTGATTTCGCGATATGCAAAATCGCGACTTAAATCACAGCCATTGAATCAAGATCAAATTTGGACCATTGATTCCAGTCTTTGTCAGAGTTTCAGGGATCGAGAGTTGGACATGTCAAAGATTATTAACATCAGGAACCCTAAAATCGCGATGTGTGAAATCCTGATGTAATCTAAGCCGTCAGATTAAGGTTGAATCTGGACCATTGATTCCAGTCCTTGTCGGAGTTTCGAGGATCAAGAGTTGGACATGTCAAATATTATTGACATCAGGAACCCTGAAATCGTGATGTGTGAAATCCCAACTGAATCTGAACCGTTAGATCAAGATGTGATCTAGAACGTCGACCCAACTCATGTCAGCAGACCACGTCAGCTAGGAACACGTGGCACAACTAGGTAATGACAAGTGTCATACTGATTCAACATTTCAGGGACATGTAAGTCATGAATCAGAGTGACACGTGGTAGTATTCAACACATGTCAATCCACGTGTGATGTCAGCAAATTTACACCACTCGGAAGATGGAAAGATGTCGGAGGATGAGGAGGGGCTAAAGGGAATGAGCCTTGTCACACGGTTAGGTGGAGAACGATACAAAAGGTGACATGTCAGGAGTGGGGTCCTTCGTCAATACCCCACCATTCCAGAACCCCCCCCGTATTAAAGGCAGAAAGGCAAGAGGGGTCCGGAATCACTTGAGCGTCGTTGATCTGGGCACTCTAATCCTGGCTTCTCGAGAGATGTACGCCCAATTCCGGACCCCCCCCCNTCTAGAATCCAATCCCAACTGTGGATTTGGGAGCACAGATTCGAGCCGTCCATATTTTCTCGCTAGATATCCAATGGTGCAGATGAATTTGAACAAGAACAGAGGGAAACTGTAGCACGACATAGTATAACTGCCAGAAACCACTGATGGTTTCAGCCAAAGGAATTGAAGGCACTTGGGGATGATTGACAGAGAAGGTGAAGAGCCTCTAAGAATCATCAAGAGGGATGAAGATGTTTGTGAAGGCGATTAAAAGTTGGATGGGAATTGAGGCCTGTAACTGAAACAGAGAAAGTGATTTCGACTGTCATAGAGAAGATGAAGAGTCTCAAACTGCCAGAGAGGCTGAGGAATATCAGTATAACATACAGTGATGCTAGACAAGTGGGGAAAACCACCAGAGAAGCTGAAGATTCACGATGATGATCAGACAGAGCACTCGAGAGGTCGAGGATAACAGCGCAGATTCAACATGTAGAGGCATTGCGACCATTTCATGCACAAGGTGCACAGAAGCTATAAATACATGGTACAGAGAAGAGATGGGGTTGTTGTTGTTGTTGGAGTTTGTTGTGGTTGTTGTTGGTGAAGGTGATTCATGTGTGAAGAAGGAGGAGAGTGCAGCAGCTGAATTGAATAGAAGAGGATCTATGCAGTGAATGGGTATGGCACACAGAGCATACAAGATAGAAGAACAAACAGTGCAAGTGATGTGTGCAGGAAGGAAATGAGGCAGACAGAGTAACGAAATGCAGCAGAATAGTGATGAGTCTAGTAATCCATTGTTAAACATCTTATCACTGTAATAAGTTTCAGTAGCAAAGATTTATATTTTAGGGTGGTTGGGTGGTGCTCTGGAAGACTGTTGTCCTCATAGGTTCAAGTGGGTGCTTGAACACAGGGAGTTGTGGCTTCCATCTGGTTGCATCCAGAGAAACCAGGGTGGCAGGGTGGTGCAAGGGAGAACTCTTGTTCTCTGTTATACAGGTTGGTGCCTGTATGATTGGAAGTTGGTGCTTCCATCCAATTGNGTGCTTCCTTCTAGTTGGTGCTAGAGAAACCAGGGAGTTGGTGCTTCCTTCTAGTGGGTGCTAGAGAAAACAGAGAGTTGGTGCTCTCAGCAAGTTTCAGCTTGCAAAATAGAGATTGTAGCCTCATTATGAGTTGGTGCTCATATGTATGATAATGTAAAGAATGTAACTATTACTTATCATATAAAGAAAAGGAGTTTTTTACCCTATATGGGTTTCCTCGAGAAATATCTGTCTCTGTGTTTCTCATATATGTGACTGATGTTGAATGTGCCATTGTTTATTTCCCCGCATTATTGTGATCATCATTCAATGTTTCTGCAAAGAGTTTAAAAGAATCATAATTGTTTAAGCTCAGTAACAACTGATTCACCCCCCCCCCTCTCAGTTGTCCAACAATTGGTATCAGATTCGGCCCCTTTTTATCTAAGGGTAGATCCTAGAGCTTAAACATGACAAGCCATGAAGGGACTTCGGTCACTAGGCCTCCTCTATTTGATGGAATGAATTTTTCCTTCTGGAAGGTTAGAATGAGAACATACCTAACGGCCTTAGGAGCTGATGTATGGGATGTAGTAGAGACTGGATTCATAAAGCCTGTTGTGCTAGCTTCCAAGGATGATAAGTTAGAATTTAGCTTTAATGCTAAGGGAATGAATTCTATCTTGAATGGACTTGCAGATGTCAAGTTTGTGAAGGTGATGCATCTTCAAACTGCTAAAGAAATGCGGGACAAACTCATTAACAGCTATGAAGGTAATGAGAAGGTGAAAGATGCCAAGCTTCAAACCTACAGAGTATAGTTTGAAAAGCTACAGATGAAAGAAGATGAAACTATTGGAAAATACTTTCTGAGAGTAGAAGAAATGGTAAATGCAATGAAGGCACTTGGTGAAACAATTTGGGAACCTTCTTTAGTTCATAAAATCTTGAGATCTCTCCCAGATA
>JASDQU010881086.1:21389-31647 GCA_032191745.1 Picea mariana
CAATTCATCATGTAAACCATAAACCCTAATTTTCTTTCAAAGTACATAATTTGGTTGACGCAAGTTTTAAGTTTTCGTTAGTATTTCTTGATTTTTCTTTCAGGTTCTACATTAATGTATATACAATGTATCTGTTTCATAGTTGTGATGAAAAATCCCTCTTTTTCATTTATTTCTTAATCGACACCATAAAAATACTAGAGGCGGGCAACAGTGACATGTGAATGGGGCCAACGTTGAAATTTTTTCAAATTGTATCTGTTTGCATTGAAATTTGACATGTATTTACTATTCACATGCCTTAACAATATGGGAGGGTTTTTGGACTTAAATTTCACTCACACACCCACTTTCTTCCATCATCATATCATCATGGAAACCATAAACCCTATTTTTCATATGTTCTGGTAGATATGTTAATGATTCCAAATTTCATATTTGTACTTGACTCAAGGTTCAACTAGCTTGCAAAGTATAAAATTTTAATTTAAAGTTGATAAAACAAATATGAAATCAATCCAAGAATAATTTGATATCGTCACAAGAGAGACGAATGTAAATAATCTTGCGACGAATTAGTTATACTATCAACGAAAAAAGTTCGTCGATAGTATAGCTAATTCGTCACAAGAATATTGTGTCTAATTTGAATGGTGTTACATGGTTTGCAAGGAGTGTAGGGCTTATATTATGGTGAAATTTACTTTATTCTATAATAACAATCTCTATGCCAAACCTAAAAATGGATAGTACCATATCTTGTTCATAAGACAAATATTCTTTGTATGTTTCCTTTGTGGTGGCTCAAGCCCTCAGTACACATGATGCATGACAATGAAATGTAACAATTTTACTATTGAATGATAGTGTTATGTCAGTACCCATGGTTAAGTAAATAACTTAATGTTCTTAGGTCTTATTTGAATCTTCTTAGAATTGATATTCATTACATATAAGTCCTTGAAAAAAGACACAAGACTTACGTAGTGGATATTAATTTGGTCTTTGTGTGGGACATTTTATGCCATTAGTATGTTTTGTACAAAAATAATGGATATTGAGGACTACACCATGGTAAAGGAATGAGGAACGAGGAACGTGGAACAAGGAACTAGGAACACAAAACAAGGAACAAGGAACATAAATTGTACTAGGACTAGACACCGGCAACAGTGACCTGTGAATGGGGCCAACGTTGAAATTTTTTCGAACAGTTTCTGTATGAAATGAAATTTGACATGGATAGACTATTTTCATGCCTTAACAATATGGGAGGGTTTATGGACTCAAATTTCACTCACACACTCACTTTATTCCATCATCAACTCATCATGTAAACAATAAACCCTAATTTTCTTTCAAAGTACACAATTTGGTTGACGCAAGTTTTAAGTTTTCGTCAATCTTTCTTCATTTTTATTTCAATTTCTACATTAAAGTATATACAATGTATCTATTTCATAGTTGTAATGAAAAATCCCTCTTTTTTGTTGATTATTTAATCGACACCATACAAATACTAGAGGCGGGCAACAATGACATGTGAATGGGGCCAACATTGAAATTTTTTCAAATTGTATCTGTTTGCATTGAAATTTGACATGGATAAACTATTCGCATGCCTTAATGACATGGGAGGGTTTTTGGACTTAAATTTCACTCACACACCCACTTTCTTCCATCATCATATCATCATGGAAACCATAAACCCTATTTTTCATATGTTCTAGTAGATATGTTAATGATTCCAAATTTCATATTTGTATTTGACTTAAGGTCCAGCTAGCTTGCAAAGTATCAAATTTTAATTTCAAGTTGATAAACCAAATATGAAATGAATCCAATAATCATTTGATATTGTCACAAGAGAGACGAATGTAAATAATCTTGCGACGAATTAGCTATACTATCGATGAAAAAAGTTCATCGATAGTATAGCTAATTCGTTGCAAGAATATTGTGTCTAATTTGAATGGTGTTACATGGTTTGCAAGGAGTGTAGGGATTATATTATGGTGCAATGTAGTGTATTATATAAGAACAATCTCTATTCCAAACTGCAAAATGGATAGTACCATATCTTGTTCATAAGACAAATATTCTTTGTATGTTTCCTTTGTGGTGGCTCAAGCCCTCGGTACACATGATGCCTGACAATGAAATGTAACAATTTGACTTTTGAATGATTGTGTTATGTCACCCATGGTTAAGGAAATAATTTAAGGTTCTTAGTTCCTATTTGAATCTTCTTAGAATTGAGATTCGTTACATAATCCTTGAAAAAAGACAAAAGACTTATGTAGCGGATATTAATTTGGTCTCTGTGTGGGACATTTTATGCCATTAGTATGTTTTGTACAAAAATAATGGATCTTGGGGACTACATCATGGTCAAGGAATGAGGAACGAGGAACTAGGAACAAGGAACAAGGAACAAGGAACGGAAATTGTACTAGGAGTAGACACCGACAACAGTGACCTGTGAATGGGCCCAACGTTGAAATGTTTTCAAACAATTTCCGTATGAAATGAAATTTGATATGGATATACTATTTGCATGCCTTAATGATATGGGAGGTTTTATGGACTCAAATTTCAGTCACACACCCACTTTATTCCATCATCAATTCATCATGTAAACCATAAACCCTAATTTTCTTTCAAAGTACACGATTTGGTTGACGTAAGTTTTAAGTTTTCGTCAGTCTTTCTTCATTTTTCTTTCAGGTTCTACATTAATGTATATAGAATGCATCTGTGTCATAGTTGTGATGAAAAATCCCTCTTTTCCGTTGATTTCTTAATCGACACCATAAAAATACTAGAGGAGGGCAACAGTGACATGTGAATGGAGCCAACGTTGAAATTTTTTCAAATTGTTTTTGTATGCATTGAAATTTGACATGGATAGACTATTCACATGCCTTAATTTTATGGGAGGGTTTCTGGACTATTCCCATCAAAATTCAAAGGCATAAATAAGGACATCACGATGTAAAGGGTTTTTGTCTTTGATGTAAAGTGTTTTTACCTATTTTTGTAGTATAAATAGATGTTGTTAAGATGTCTGAGGATATCATATCATTAGCAGATAGATCCTAGTGAGAGTATTCATAAGTATATTTTGAGTTAGTTTTGGAGACAGATGATTATCCATAAAAGTCCCTTATAGGTTTTTAGCCAAAAGTCATATATTGAATCCTAAATTAAAAAGATCCATGTAGTGGCTATGTCCCTATAGTAGTGTAATAGAAAAAATATCTAACACAATAAGAAAGTGATTCATATATGCTAATTGCAATCGGTGGGTTTGAGATGAAAGCATCGCAATCGGTGGGTTTGTACTTGAAATTTGTTATCAAAAATATGCATAGAAAACATTGTTCATAAACTAAATTTAATATTGTTGAAATGTTAAATATGTTTTTTTTAAGTGAGATTGTCCATGGGATATTATAGTAATTTTTTTCGTATGTATCAATTTATGACAACGTAAAATATTGCATCATTTAACCAAACTATGGTTTATGAATAAAAATCCAAAAATAGGAACATTGGATAAAGACCAAATCTAGCATTCGTATTATCAGTACTCACATTAAATTTCTTTTATTCAAATTTTTACATTAAGCGATAAGCTAAAAGAAGAATCCATGCGATGACATAGTGAAAATGATGAATAGAATACAAGCTCAAAATAATTGCACCATGTAATATTATGAATATAATTTAATTCATCAATGAGAAAGCTTAGTTTTTCTAGTATTTGTTGTGTACATGATGCAATATGCACATTCTCTACACTGAATTACATCACCAAATTTTAGTGAATTCTTAGTTCTACAATGTGCAATATCATAAAGTGTAAGAATAATTTCTAATTTAGAAACAAAAAAATGCAATTAGTGAAGTTATTTGTCCCAATACATATAATGTTTGGAAAGAATAGTATAACAAACATGTTCAATAATAAAAACTAATCAAGGTTTTATCAATCTACTAAAAGCTAGGGAAATAAAGATACCTTCACAAACTTAACATGTAAGCTCAGGCACTTGAGTTCTACCTAAAATACTCAAATCAAAATCCAGTATAGTTTTGAAACTGTTATGACCCTATGTTTCATAGGAATCATACAAATGACTAAGATTTTACCTTCATAAATGTTGTGTGGTAAATCATGTGGCATCCTGCCCATGATTTACAAGGAAAATAAATATATGAGCAGTCGAAGGTTTTGAGACAGTGTGATTGTGATCTTGGTTTCAAATATTCATTTGCAGCCTTACTAGATGGTTTGAATTCTTGAGTGTAAAAGTGTGCAAGAAATAGTTTTCGGCAACTAAGGGTCAAATTATCATGTGTTGTAAGCTGCCAAAAGTTCCCAGTTTCAGCAGCTAAAAAGGAAGGTGCAACTCTCAGTTAGCTTCTGAAAGTGTAGAGTCTGCTAACGGTTAGACTGTCCCATTGGACTCTCAAAGAACCAGTAGTACACACACCATCATCATCTTAAATGCTGCCAAAATCACCTCCAGATATGATTTTCTTAGTCCCAATAATTTATTTTGGTTTGTATTCATTATTTGATGAAGGATTCAAAACCCTAAGATGTCTATTCAAAACCCTGCCATCATCAAAAGTCATTACCATTATCTCCTCATGAGTGAAACAATCACTGCCTGAGTCGGTTTTAAATAAGCATCGTGATCTAAGTTTCTTGTCTACCAAGTGTTCATTCCAAAGGTTTCCATTCAAACCGCTAGTTTACCTCACGCATTTTCCTCCATCTGGATTCCATTTCTCCCTACATCAGCGTTGATCTTCCACTCCAACCCGATTTTGTTTTTTGCAGGAATTAACATTTGTTGCAGATGACCAATGGAGGAAATTTTCTCAGAAAGGAGACGAATGACGTCTTATATCTGGAATCCCATCCTGAGATTTTCCAGATGTTCAAAGAAGCAGGTTGCTACAAGTATTGTGAGAAATTGCAGGGGTATCACCAGGGTGTTGCTGAAGCCTTTACTCGAAGCTTCGATGGAGAAAAAGTAACCTTGGGTCCAATGATAATGCGAATTGATGAGGCCAGTGTTGCAACAACAATAGAGATGCAACAACAATAGATATGCTTGGGCAAGGTGAGAGATGGTTTAAAACAACTGTCACTAAGGATATTGAGTTCAGGTCTTACCTTAGGCCTAAATTTCAAAGCATTATTTAGCAGAAGGATGTTCCCAGGTCTTACCTGGAGGAGAAATGGAAGTATTTTCTTAAGTCAATTCAAGTGTACATCACTTGTGAAGGTCAGTATGGTAGATTCATGCTCTATCACTTCAAACTGATGAATCATTTACAAGCAAGTATCCTTTGAATTTACCCTACTACCTTCATAGAAGCTTGACCAAGATGTCACACCAAGTTCAAGATAAGCCTGATAAGGTACATAGAAAGATTTTCCATCATGGCCTCATCAAGCTTATAGTTATGGAGGAACTCCAGAGAAGAGAGAAGGCATGGGACTATCTCCTGTTTTGGAGAGAATTCGAGCAAGAGATCTAGCCTAAGGGTAAGAAGACACCTACAAAGAAGTCATCTACACCAAAGAGTAGCAAGAGAAAGAGAAGGGCTCTGTCACCAGTTCAGACAGAAGAGCCAACTCATTCATCCAGGCTTAAGGAGGCAAAAAAGAAGATTGATTTTGATCAAGGAATTAAGGGCCAAAGCAGTATTGCTAATAGGAACATTTTGAATTTTCCATATTCAGATTCTGAGTCTGAAACACCTATGGATGAGAGAGACAAAACTGAAGTTGAAGCTCCAGATCTTGAAATACATGAAACATCAGCAAGCAAGGTCAGCAAATCATTAAATATTAAGAATCTTAAAGAAGAGATATTGGAGCTGAAGTTGCTTGAGAGGGTTATTAAATCCCAAAACCAGACTATAAAGAACACATCAAATGAGGTAAGAAAGTTTTTTGAAAGGTTAGTTAAAATGCATGTAAAGGAGCAGAAGAGGAATAAGAAATTTCTCAAGGAGAATCATAAGCTGCATAAAATGGTTAGATGCTTAAGGATCAAATTAATGTTTAAAGATCCTATGCCAAGAGAACATCCTGATTTACAATATCTATAAGAAGTCATTATGAACCTCAATGAACATCCTAAAGAGTATACAGATCGAAGAAATTCCATTTTTGCAATTTTGGAAACAATTTCAAAGACCTGCAATTTCAGCAGCTTACCCGGGTTTTGAAAAGGCGTCATTAGCTGCCAAATCCCAAGACTTTCAGCAACTTATTCTACTATGTTTCAGGCACGTAAGCTACCGAAAGTGCAGACACAGGCATAATGTTAGTCTTTTTTCCCGAATTGAATATTTTTGCTGCCAAATCATTCGAGGAAGGTTTCAAATGAATTATAACTTTAAAATGGATAAATATCATCCTCTTTTTCAAGGTTTAGTGGCTAATATGAAGGATAAAAGGCTAAAAATTTATCCTATTTTTGGTTGAAGATTTGCCCAGGTGCCAGAAAAGGATCTCGAGTTGCCTTGTCATCACCTAGAAGACTATGTAGATGTCAAAGACTATAGTGTTGATAGGGATTCAATCACTTATGAATAGGATCTATCTCCAAGAATTTTGTAATGGGATAGATTTTATAAACACTTGTAATTTTTAGATCCCATAGAGGCCATAGTCCAAAGGGTTGATCAATTTAGACTGGCAGGGAAGGATGGCATGGAAATGTCCCCATCCACTGTAAAATGTTCAAAGGTTGTAAGTGACTATTATGGATGAATATAAGGACATTTTGTTACCAAATTCTTGTGTCATGATCATGTGGTGAAGTGATTTCTTGATGAAATGTATCATGTGCACTATATATGTGTGTGTGTGTGTGTGTGTGTGTGTGTGAGAGAGAGAGAGAGAGAGACCTATTAAATCTAATCTCTATCCCAAGAGAGGAAGAGAACAATAGTTACAACCATAAGAATTTATCTGAATGTAGTGCCCATATAATCTTTGTGGCATATGATCTCATAAATTGTGATTTCACCATAAAAAAAAAATAAGGAAATCTAACCTCAACTTGACCCATTTTCTCTCATTCTTAGCCAATTTCTCATTGCAGAGAAATCCATGCATCTCTTCTGACCTTTTAATATGCGTATTCTAGCTCACTCAATCTCAACCTATTCAATCTAACTATAATTTGATATGTAATTATGTCATGTTTCTAATTTGCTATATTGTCTGTTGAATGGACAATTTCCCTATGTTTTGTTATTTGAGTAACAAGTTATTATGCACTCATGCATATGACTTGATGGGCAAACATATTTGGGTAACAATATCTTATGTGTGCATGCATAGGAATTGATAGGAAGGTAGGAGTCTTATAAAATGCTAGCAAGCATATAGCTCCTGGGTGAAAGTACGGTGTGTTGGTTCATTGGTTATAATGTGGTTTTGGTCTAGAAAAAGTGAGTGATGTACCATTGAGTTTCTTTCTATCCATTAGGTCTCTAAACACCTATCATATTGGTAGAAACTCGCCCCATTGTCCATCTCAACAATAATAGTTACAAGTGATTGTTATTCTATGCAGATATGTCTTTCACTTATGTCCACCAGTAAGGAAATACTCTCCACATTTATCACATTTTCCTCCACCATCAAGCCAAGGACGCAATGGCTCCTCCTCCATCCTAGTTAATAATATCACTTTCACAATATTTCTTGAGAATCCATTGGGCAATTTGAGTCTGACCTTCCCTGGATACCTACTAAGACTAATATAAGGGAGTGTGATCTTCATGTTACTAATTTTTTTTCACCAAGGGACGATTTGGTGTGGAGGATCATCAATTCAACTCATGTGTGGTGATGGTTTCTTGGATGCTTGATGAAGTCAATTTGTTTCTAGTTTGGACACTTAAAAATCACAATTGCACCTAGTCCTTACACCATACACACATGAAGTAAAAAGGCATAAAATAAGTGAAAGTTCAACAAGAAATATGATATAAGGTTCAACAATCATCTTCAAAAACATCACATTATTGATTGTGTCATTTAGTGCCATTGAACTTTAAGACATTGGAATGAAATTAAATCGTAAATCCATTGAGAACAATTCTCTTTGAGTCAATAGTTTATCGAGTCATTGAATTGTACAAATTAAAAGATAAGTTTGATTCATTAAAATAAATCATTGAATTATAAAAAGGGTGGAGTTACAAACGCTTTCAAAGTTAATAAGGTGTTTTTAAATTCAAAAATCAATTGAGATCAGTACCTGCTTAAAATTGAATAAGGAGATCATTGTCTTTTCACAATAGTCTTCAAGTGAGATACATCAAAGTCAAATCATTATATAATAACTATTTTTGGTGCATAATCAGTAGCACCTAACACCCTAAGGTTGTTGGTGACAAGTTCAAGAAAGCGAGACATAAAGTAAGCAAGCATGACACAATTGAATATCTAAAAATGGGTAAATGAGGAAAACGTTTGTAAAATGTCAATCAAGAAATTAATTAGTTACATGACTCTTTATATGATTCTGTCCAACAATTTGAAAGGTTATAGAAACAAAATGTCATAATGATGGATCAATTGATAAAAGAAAACATTCATGAATGCATGGAATCAAACATGTGAAGCATGATTTTTCCAAAATAATTGTAAGACCATGTGAAGAATTGAAATTCAACAAGAACAAAAAAGGTTTAGGATATGGAAGATACCTCAACTTTCATATTCTAGACTACTCCAAACCCATTGAATGGGAAAGATGGGGAGCATATGTAATCAATCAAGAAATCCTTTGAGGATAGTGCAACCTAGTCAAAAAGACATTAAAAGAAGAGAAAATGCAAGGCTAAGTATGGTGAATTGAAGGTTTTGAATAGATTCCATTCAAATTTATATATCAATAAATGTTATGATCCTTTCTAATCCGTCACGATAGGAAAATCATCTTGGATTTTATTATAGGCCATTCCAAATCCTTGATGAGTAAATGATGGTTATTTTGATCGGATATAATTACAATGATGATGAATTTAGAGAGGGAAATGGTTCACAAATTTTCCAAGAGGAGGTTCCTCTGGTTCAATCTCTTCTTGAAAAATTATACATTCCTCAAATAATACATGAGCATGTCTAGTATCCTCCTAATTTTGACATGGAAGGGATTGAAGGGATATGAACTAGTGGGGAAATGTCACAACAAAGTGGTGAAAAATGCCAGATTATGAGTCTAGCACCCTTACATAAACTTGGAAATGCACCACAACACTCCTAAACACATTCAAGTGCCATGGAAAAAATGACCTAGAATTCTTTGAAGGTAAGTTATCTAACCAAACTATTGATTATCAATTATACAAAATTATTAAATAATATTTTGAATAAAAAACTAATGCAAGGAAATGTCAATTACCTCTATCTTTTTTAAAATCTAGGATTCACGTTATAATTAGGAAACTTTTAGTCATACAAATGATTAAAAGTTTAGAAATAAGTAATCGTATTGTTAAAAGCCTTTCTTTTTACACAATTGGTATGAAAAAACGTTTGAAATATTGTGATGCAACCCATCATGTATTTTAAGAAATAGTTTTTTAAAATATCACAAACAAATTACAAATTTCATAACATGATGTGTACTAAGGAAAAAATAACAAACATGTTATGAAAAAACTATTTTTCAATTCGACAAAAATAGTAAGGGAAGATTATAATTTGTTCCAATAATGACTATTCTTCAATTCGACAAAGATAGTAAGGGAAGAGTATAAAAGTGAGTATTCATTCTACTAATGACTATTCTTCAATTCAATAAAGATAAAATGGCAAGCTCAAAAGCCAAATAAAATATACAAAGGGATGTTAGAATATCAATAGGATAGTTTCATAACATACCATCAATGATGACAACATCCTTACTATCACAAAGCCAAATAAAATATACAAAGGGATGTTAGAATATCGTTATGATAGTTTCATAACATACCATAAATGATGACAACAACCTTAATATCACAAAGGAAAATATAGACACGTCAAGCTCGTATCCAAGAAAATATGTCAATGTTTCTTATGTGCCAATTATTTCATCACATCAGTAGTAAGGGATGTGATTGTGAGGTTGATAGATCAAGACTACAATGTATTGGCATTATAGATCAAATCTCTAAATCTTTTTGGGTTTTCCTAATATTACCATTTAGATTTTAATGAATATTT
>JASDQU010881087.1:31567-42357 GCA_032191745.1 Picea mariana
TTATGAAGGCTCAGCAACAAATATATTATTTGTTATATTATTTTTGGTGAACCTAAAGGTTTTGAATGGTTTATCAAACACATGTCTCACACAGATACTAAGACATTTAATTTTTTAATTATTTATGCTTGCATGTTCACAAATACTTAAAAGGTTTAATTTTTTCCTATATTGCTATTGTTTTCTAATTTGTAAATTAGTATATGTTGATGGGAGAAAATGACCGTCCGTCAATTGGAAGAGCGATTTCGGTCTGGGGTTGTCTAAATAACCCTAGACATTTGTTATAACTCATTCTGATGAGTTTAATGGCTCCGTTATCCAAGCTAAAAGTCCTAGAAGAAACAAATAAAATAAATAAAAGAGCTGAAATAACTAACTAATTACTAAACACTATATATATATATATATATACATATATACACACACATATGTTCTAATGTAACTGTAGTAATTGTATTTAATCAAAAGATATACAAGTCTCATTTATTTACATGATTTACAAGATGCAAGTTTTAATCGAAACTTACGAAAATCGATGTGAAAAATGATTTCTTCTAGGAAGAAAATAAAGAAAGCACATAGAAATATTTGTTGTTTTTCTTTTATAAATTTAAAGAATATTGCAAAAAAGTTAATGAAACATGAACATGTGAATAGTCAAAACTGAACCATACATTCTAGTTTCAATGATATGTAAATGACAGAAAAATACAACGAATCTATCATGTCAGTGAATCAGTGAGGTGTATCCAAGCATCTGGATGAGTAGTGAACATCCAACTACCATGTCCAAGAGATAAATTTGCAATGAACCTTATGAATGTTCTAAATAAATTTAGAACATGTATTGGTAGCTTAGGTTTTAATGACAGAAAAGGAAACAAAAACATAAACCTGTGATCTCATAATTATACATGATTACAAAAAGATAAATCTGGAAGCAATCTATGCATTTTATCATTCAATTTAAAACTTAAAGATAAATCTCATTATTTAAATCGAAGATATAATCACAGCATTTATATTTTGATGAAGCAAATGATAGATGGTATTTATAATATAAACCTCCTACACATCACAGATCATTTAATCTAAAGATATTAGACCTACACATGTAACATGATTGAAAAAAACATTAATAACAACATTATAAACAAAAGGCTAAAGACAAAATGCATATATGCCATTCTATTAAGTTTTTAAATCACTTGTCCATTCTGTAGTCCTAGAAGAATTTTTTTGGATAATAGACTTTAAAGATTGAAAAAATTAATACATAAATGATAATAATTAACCATGTATTGATAAAAAACACTAAATCTATTTAAATCAATGCACAATCAATTATTTAAAGAATATGAAGATATTATATGAAAATAAAACCATTTTACCCACAGGACAAAAGCCATTAAGCAACTTGGAATTTCATATTCTTCTTTGAAAATACTCGTCCATTCTCCCAAAGATTCCAGCCATCCATTACTCCATTTGAATATAAATAAAAAGTTTTAAAAGGAAATAATATACAAAAGAGAAAGGATTAAAATCCTCCTCTCCAATTCTTCGATCCTCTTGGCTCTTATCTTTCTCATATATTTATAAAATGAATGAACAGTTTGGGCATCACTATTWAWTKTTTCCACCTGAAATTYGCCTCTAAAARASACCCAAATATCTCTCAAATAATGCATTTGTTTGGGAAAATCTCTATGCAAAAGGTAAACGGGTCCATTTGGATTCTGGGTCATTTAACCCACTCAAATTCTTTAATCCCATCAAATAGTTGTATCCACATGATGTATACTTTAATAAAATCTAATTTAAAAACATATACCGTCTACCTCTCGACCCGACATTGCTTTGTTGCCAGTAGGCCTGTTCATTACCCTAACAAAGTTGGCTTGGTATCATGTGTGCATTTACCCACTTCCAACGAGCCTGTTCAGTACCCCAATGGGTTTACACACACTTCCCACACTTAAGTGCTTCCAACTCTCTTATGTCACTTTTAAATAATACTACAATCATAGATTTCTTGATGACAAAGAGAGAAGGGTGATATTGAAGGTTAATTTTCAATACATGTGAGTAGTTGACCATGTTATTTATTTGCTTTCAAAACTAGAATTTTTATCATGGTTTAGAGATTTTAGATTTCCTATAAGAAATTTACGCAGACGCGCCCCAACCTCGGACACGTCCGCTCTCATAGGACCTTCTTCTTCTCGGCCCGAAGAACTCGAAGGTTCTTTTATTTATTTATTGAGAAATCTTCACCCACAGAAATCTTCCCCCGAGGTCTCCTCTTTACAACCAGGAGATTCAGCTAAATCTCTCTATCTCGCGAGTTCGAGACTTAAAGCTCCCAACTCTCCCTTTCAAATATTTCGATACCCGATCTAGTGATATGGGTATAGCTCCTTTGGTGTGCAACCGTGGGCTAGGTTTAATGTTAGCACTTCTCGCACCCTTGAAACCTCGCGACCTTGCTGGTTGAACCGTCGAGTTTTCACCTTCCTAGTCCACGAGTCCCTGAGATGCATGTTCCCACCTTATAATCTGCCATGTGTTCTCAAGAATCTCAGCTCCTCGACACTTCGTGACACAGCGTCCCCTTTGTGCCACCTGTACTCCAATCATGCTCCACTATGGCACACACTACTCTCCAACTATTAGAATATCGCCTCTCGTGACCTCGCGATCCCCGTAGCCAAACTCTAAAACCTTTTCTTGCGAGGTCCTAAGACCCGATTCCATGTGTAGATCCAACAGTCCTTTGGTGTTCTTGATCTAACGGTTGTCATTCTCTCACCACCTCGTGACCTCATGACTTAGCATACCCAATGTTTGGTTTTTCAACCTACGAACTCCTGAGTTCGTGAGATCTCACAATCTCCTGCCACCTATCCTCCTCAAATGGATGACCCAGATCTCCTCACTACTTCACCACTCTCAAAGCTAAAGGGCTTCCTTTCAGTCCTCCAATGTTTGAGTCTGCGAGATGAGAATCTCCTGACACGCGTCCTCCATGACAAACGGCCCTGATCTTATCGCGTCTCGTGATCTCACGGCTTGGACTACCCAACACTTGGGTTCTCAATCAGTGAGCTTCCGAGTTTATGATATCACTGATCTTTGACACATGTCCTCTACAGATGGACAATTCAGATATTCTCACCACTTCGGAACCTTCTCGCCGTAAACTCCTTGCACCTCTGCAAGATCCGATGATCCTTAAAACTTCACAAAATATTCTAATATGATTTCAACCATCCGTTCTTCCCTTTGTAACTCATGAAAGGAAGAAAGGGTATCTCCCCACGAGATCTCATTCACCGCTTCGTCAACCTGTGATGCTTTTCTCTAACTTCGAGTCATGCATATCTATGTTGATATTTAGTGACTCAAAGGCTTATCCTTCCTAAGATTTTCTAAGTTACTTCAGCCTCAGTGGGGTTCTTTTCATGCACTCCTTGCGGAAAATCTTCAATCACGGTTAAGTGTTGAATTTTTCTTGAATCTGTGCACACCTGCAGCAGTCGTCTTTGATTTCTTGCTCAGGTTCTCAACTGAGACTTCTCTTCCAGCCTGCGCACTCCTTGCACGGCTTTAGCAACTCAATTCCACTTCTGGATGAATGAGAATAAGAGTTAAACTACTAAGCCTTCATCAACGCACTCCATGTGGATGAATTCAACTGCACATCTTGCAGGAATCTCTTGGCTCAGATAGAGAAACAATTGAAACTTATTCTCTCCCTCTCCTTCAGACTTCAGTTTCGAAACATAAAATCACATGCACAACATATCAAAGAAAATGCATAACAAGGAAACAAACATTCATGAGCACAACTTCAATATACAGAGAATAGACACATAACCATGGATTTGAATCAAAGCTTTCTTCTATTAATTCAATATCTGTACATGGGTGTTCTCTATACAGTTCTCTGCTTGGTCTTCTTGCTCTCCTACTTCAATAATGTTACAATACTACAATGAGGGTGTCTATATCCATTTTCCCTCTCAACTCTAAAGCTATCAAATCTAGACTTAAATATTCTATCTACCAACATTAACTATTTTAAATGCCTCATCTACCTAAGCATGAGAGCTATCCGCTCAAGGTTCATTACAATATACAAGTGCACTGTCTCTTAAATGGCTCATTTAAGATTGCGCAAAAATCCCAAAGTGTTTTCCAAAATTTGAGTGTTGGCTTGTCCAGCTGTCTTTTGCTCCACGATGGCTTGCTTGAAGTCTTGGCGATGCTCCTGCATCATACTCCTCGGCTTGAAAATTTTCATGGGATCCTATCCATGAGCTCCTGCATGGTCTGTCCATGCTTTTTAATCATTGCTTCATTTTCCCAGCTAGCATATTTGACTGGGTGATTTTTCCACTTTACCAGATACTCAAAATACTGCTTTCGCCTGGTCTTCTTCCCCACTCTCCTGCCTAGTATGCACTCCATCTGTGGCTTTTCTGCTATTGGCATCTTCTTCTTCCACTAGATCACTGGTTGTTCATCATTTCCATCTCCTGCTTCCTTAGCCTCATATGGATATAATTTTGAAACATTGAACGTCAGAGACATTCCGATGTCATCTGACAATTCAATCTCATAAGCATTTTCTCCCAATTTCTTCAGGACTCTGCATGGCCCAATTTTCTTCATCTTCAACTTGTTATATGTTCCCCTTGGGAACCTTTCCTTTCTCAAGTGCACCAGAACTAGATCACCAACTTCGAAATGAAGTTGTCTCCGATGTTGATCTTCTCTGCACTTGTACTCTTGATTTGAGTCTATCAGTCCCTTCTTCACCCTGCCGTGAAGTTCTTTCATTGCTTTAGTGAATTCCTCTGCACTCACACTGCTAGTCGTAGTCTGTTCTAAATCCCTAAGTTCAGAAACTACCCTAGGTTGTGTCCCATACACAATCTGAAATGGTCTTTTCCCTGTACTCCGATTCACTGAATCGTTGTATGCGAACTCTGCCTGTGGCAATATGTTGTCCCAGATGCTATGGTGCTCTGTCACCAAGCTCCTTAGCAAGTCTCCCAGACTTCTGTTGACCACCTCTTTCTGTCCATCCATCTGAGGATGGTAAGCTAAACTAAACGCCAAGTTAGTTCCCAACTTCTTCCAGAGTTTCCTCCAGAAATGCCCTATGAATTTTGTGTCTTTGTCCGAAACTATGCTTTTCGGCAATCCATGGAGTCGAATGACCTCCTTGAAAAACAAGTTTGCGATGTGAGTCACATCGCTGGTCTTCTAGCATGGAATGAAGTGTGCCATCTTAGAAAACCTGTCTACCACCACAAAGATGGAATCAACTCCTCTCTGTGTTCTTGGCAAACCCAATACAAAATCCATGCTAATTGCTTCCCACAGCCTCTCTGGTATGGGAAATGGTTGATAAATACCTACATTTTGTTTCCTCCCCTTCGAATGCTGACAAATTCGATACCTATCAACAAACCTCTTGACATCTGCTCACATGCCTGGCCAAAAATATGATTCACTCAACTTTGCAAATTTTTTATCGTGGCCAAAATGCCCTGCTAATCCACCACTGTGTTTTTCATTTAGCAAATTCTCCCTCATAGAGCAATTTGGAATACACAGTTGATTGCCTCTGAACAACAATCCCTCCTGAATCATGTAGTCTATCCATGGGCTCCGATCCCTGAGAACAAGATTCTCAGCTGCTTCATATGCTTCTCCAAAGTCTGCATCTCCTGCGTACATGTCCTTCAGATTCTCAAAACCCAATGTGGTGACTCAGAACTCTTGCAGCAACAAACATTTCCTACTCAAAGAATTAGCCACTTTGTTAGCAGTACCTGAATTGTGTTTAATCACAAACGTGAAATTATGCATATACTCTACCCATTTTGCATGTTTTGATTCAACTTTTCCTATTGACTCACAAATTGTAACGCATGGTTATCACTATACAATACAAATTCTTTTGGGATCAAGTAATGCCTCCACTTCTTCAATGCCTGTATGATAGCATAAAAATCTTTATCATACGTGGAGTATTTAAGCTTTGCTTCATCCAGCTTCTTGTTGAAATATGCAACTGGCCTGTCCTCCTGAATCAAGACCGCTCCTATGGAATATCCACTTGCATCACACTTCACTTGAAAGGTCTTCTTAAATTCTGGCAACACCAACACTAGTCATTCCGTTATCTTCCGCTTCAACAGGTTGAATCTCTTCTCAACCTTCGTTGTCCAATGAAAAGACTTGTGTCACCTTTTCACTGTGTCCATCATTGCTGCACTAATTCCACTGAAATTCCTGATGAACTTCTGTTAGAAACTAGCCAAACCATGGAAACTCCTCACGTCAAAAACATTTCTCAGTGATGGCCAATTCTTGATCACTTCTACCTTACTCGGATCCATCTTCAACTCATTCGCGGAAATATCAAAACCCAAATAAATGAGCTCTGTCTTCATAAATGAGGACTTATTCATATTAATCAATAGCTTCTCCTACTGTAGTTTCCTCATCACAATGTCCAAATGTTCCAAATGTTCATCCTTTTTCTTACTAAAAATCAGTATATCATCCAGATATACGACTACAAATTTCCCGATGAATTCCCTCAAGACTTCATTCATCAGTCTCATGAATGTGCTCGGCGCGTTTGTCAAACCAAACGGCATGACCAGCCATTCATACAAACCTTCATTTGTCTTGAATGTTGTCTTCCATTCATCACCTTCTCTCATGCAAATCTGATGATATCTGCTCTTCAGATCAATCTTTGAAAAATAATTTTCCCCACTCAGGCAATCCATCAGATCATCCATTCTCGACGGTGGAAATCTGTACCTGATGGTAATTTTGTTGATTGCTCTTGAGTCGGTACACATTCTCCAGCCTCCATCCTTCTTCGGACTAAGCACTGTTGGAACAACACACGAACTCAGGCTTTCCCGAACTAATCCTTTGTCCAAAAACTCCTGGACCTACTTCTTGACTTCCTCATTTTCCTGTGGCGTCAATCTATAAGCAGCCTTGTTCAGCAAACTTTCTCTTGGTATGAGATCAATGTGATGACTCACACTCCTCATTGGTGGCAACGAATGAGGTAATTCATCCATGATGATGTCAGCAAACTCTCCCAGTAGTTCTTGAATCTCATCTGGTAGGTCATCCGCTCTTGTGCTAGTCAGGACAATCCTCGATTTCCTGACCACAAAGAATTGTGGATCTTCTTTCTTCTCCATCTCTGTGAGAAGCTCCTTCCCACTCATGAGAAGTATGGTATTCAATCTATGTGTCCTCCCATCCTTCTCTAGAGTATATGTGTTCATCCTCCCGTCATGAACCACATTTCTGTCATATTTCCATGGTCTACCCAGTAACAAATGACATACATCCATGGGAATGACATCACATAGTATTTTATCATTATATCCTCCTATGTTGATGTCAACTAAGCACTGTTTGGTGACACTCACCTGATGTCCTTTCTGTAGCCACGAGACTTTGTATGGACTCGGGTGATTAGTTGTCTCCATCTCCAACTTTTCTACCATCTCGGTTGAAACGAGATTATCTGTGCTTCCACTATCAACAATAACCTTGCATTTCCTATCCTTGGTTTTGCAAGTTGTCTTGAACAATATGGTCCTTTGAGCTGAACTCTCCTGCACCTCTTTCTCAGGTGTCAAAAGGAATTTTCACATTAGAAGTGAGCTTCTGCTTTCTGCACCTTCTGCTTCAGCATCTCGCCTCTGTGCCTCGGTGATGTGACCTTCTCCTCTGTCCTTTTTTCTATATGGATAGTCAACTACTTTATGTCCATCTTTTCCACACATGAAACATGTGATGATTTCCCCTCAGCCTCTTCCCCTACCTCTGGTATGAAGAAAAGTGTTTGCATCAGCATAATCTCCTCGCTGCTCGTTATGTTGTCCCCTCTGCTCAGCATATTTCTGTTCCTACTGTGAGGTTCCACCTCTCTCAATCTTACCCTGAGGTTTCTTCCATTCCTCCTTGGGCTTCTGGTATTTTTCCTAGGCAACTTCCTTGCCTCTGGAATGAATTCTGCCTCGCCCTCACTGTCCTTGCTTATGGCTCAGCTTCTCCTCAGCTTTCAGAGCCATCTGGTAAGCATCCTCCACTGTTCTGATGGTTGTCATGCTTAATTCATCCTGAATGTCGTACCTCAAACCATTCAAGTATCTGGCTACCTTCTCATCATCGCTCTCCTGATGACCTGCTCTGATGTTCAGTCGATAGAATTCCTCAGTGTATTCTTTCACTGTCATCAGTTTCTTCCTCAGGTTCTGCATCCTCCTGAACAATGTGATTTGGTAATCCCTCGGGATGAATTTTTCCTTCATCTTCGCAATCATTTGATCCAAGCTTATGATCTTTTTCTTGCCTTTGGAACGTCTATCCGCTTGAAGCTCGTCCCACCAAATGCTGCATGTCCCTTCAACTTTGTGACAGCATGCTTGACCTTTTTATCCTCTTCGATATCCTCATAATCGAAGTAGGTGTCAAGAGCCCTGATCCAATCCAACAACTCTTCTGCATCCAAACTTCCTTCATAAGTTGGAAT
This sequence comes from Picea mariana, assembly GCA_032191745.1. Classification (NCBI taxonomy): domain Eukaryota; kingdom Viridiplantae; phylum Streptophyta; class Pinopsida; order Pinales; family Pinaceae; genus Picea; species Picea mariana. The sequence goes on from JASDQU010881087.1 coordinate 40,161, forward strand.
GTCCATTTTTGTCTTTGAACTCATGTGGGTGATAGATTTGATTAATCACTCGTTGGATGCATCTTTAGTTGCAACTTCTCCTTGTGGTTCAGCTTCAGCTTCACCTTCAGAGTCACTCAGATTTCCAACACTAGCTGTGTGTCTCTGCGCTGCTTCCATATCTTCCAATCTTTCTCGGAGATCACGTATCTGCCTTTCCATTTCTGGATTCTATGCCGGCCTGCCTCTTCTTCTCACCTCCCTATCTTCTGGGTCGGGTGATTTTCTTTCTCTTCTTGGTGGCATGGTGAATTCTCTCTCTCTCTACTATAGAAAAAAAAGAGTCTGTCTAGCTCTGATACCACTTGATGCAGATGCGCCCCAACCTCGGACACGTCCACTCTCATAGGACCTTATTCTTCTCGGCCTGAAGAACTTGAAGGTTATTCTATTTCTTTATCGGGAAATCTACACCCACAGAAATCTTCCCCCGAGGTCTCCTCTTTACCACCGGGAGATTCAGCTAAATCTCGCTATCTCGCGAGTTCAAGACTTAAAGCTCCCAACTCTCCCTTTCAAATATTTTGATACTCGATCTGGTGATATGGGTATATCTCCTTTAGTGTGCAACCGTGGGATAGGCTTAATGTTACCACTTCTCGCACCCTTGAAACCTCATGACCTCGCAACCTTGCGACCTCGCCGGTTGAACCGTCGAGTTTTCACCTTCCTAGTCGACGAGTTCTCGAGATGCGTGGTCCCACCTTATACTCTGCCACGTGTTCTCAAGAATATCAACTCCTCGAAACTTCACGATAGGGAGTCCCCTTTGTGCCACCTATACTCCACTCACGCTCCGCTATGGCCCACACTACTCTCTAGCTGTCAGAATATCGCCTCTCGTGACCTCGCGATCCCCGCAGCCAAACTCTCAAACCTTTTCTTGCGAGGTCCCGAGACCCGATTCCACATGCAGATCCAACGGTCCTCCGGTGTTCCTGATCTAACGACTGTCCTTCTCTCGCCACCTCACAACCTCGCGACTTGGCATACCCAATGTTTGGGTTTTCAACCTGCAAACTCTCAAGCTCGTGAGATCTCACGATCTCTCGCCACCTGTCCTCCTCAAATGGATGACCCATATCTCCTTGCTANCAGTCCTCCAACGTCCAAGTTTGTGAGATGAGAATCTCCTGACACACGTCCTCCATGATGAATGGCCCTGATCTTATCGCGTCTCGTGATCTCGTAGCTTGGACTACCCAATTCTTGGGTTCTCAATTAGTGAGCTTCCAATTTTATGAGATCACTCATCTTTGACACATGTCCTCTACAGATGGATGGTTCAGATCTTCTCGCCACTTCGAAACCTTCCTGCCGTAAACTCCTTGCACCTCTGCAAGATTCGATGATCCTTGGAACTTCGCAAAATCTTCCAAGATGATTTCGACCATCCGTTCTTCCCTTTGTAACTCACGAAAGGAAGAAAGGGTATCTCCCCATGAGATATCCTCCGCTTCTTCGTCAACCTATGACGCTTTTCTCCGACTTCGAGTCACGCATATCTATGCTGATTTTCAGTGACTCAAAGGCTTATCCTTCCTGAGCTTTTCTAAGTTACTTCAGCCTCAGTGGGGTTCTTTGCACGCACTCCTTGCGGAAAATCTTTAGTCATGGTTAAGTGTTGAAGTTCGCTTGACTCTGTGCACACCTGTAGCAACCGTCTTTGATTTCTTTCTCAGGTTCTCAACTGAGACTTCTTTTCCAGCCTGCACACTCCTTGCACAACTTCAACAACTCAATTCCACTTTTGGATGAATGAGAACAAGAGTTAAAATACTGAGCCTTCATCAACACACTCCATGCGGATGAATTCAACTGCATATCTTGCAGGAATCTCCTGGCTCAGATAGAGAAACAATTGAAACTTATTCTCTCCCTCTCCTTCAGACTTCAATTTTGAAACATGAAATCACATGCACAGCATATCAAAGCAAATGCATAACAAGGAAACAAACATTCATGAGCACAACTTCAATATACAAAGAATATACACATAACCATGGATTTGAATCAAAGCTTTCTTCTATTAATTCAATATATGTACATGGGTGTTCTCTATACAGTTCTCTACTTGCTCTTCTTGCTCTCCTACTTCAATAATGTTACAATACTACAATGAGGGTGTCTATATCCATTTTCCCTCACAACTCTAAAG
>JASDQU010881087.1:45887-58458 GCA_032191745.1 Picea mariana
TCTGGGTCATTTAACCCACTCAAATTCTTTAATCCCATCAAATAGTTGTATCCACATGATGTATACTTTAATAAAATCTAATTTAAAAACATATACCTTATACCTCTCGACCCGACATTGCTTTGTTGCCAGCAGGCCTGTTCATTACCCTAACGAAGTTGTCTTGGTATCATGTGTGCATTTACCCACTTCCAGCTAGCCTGTTCAGTACCCCAATGGGTTTACACACACTTCCCACACTTAAGTGCTTCCAACTCTCTTATGTCACTTTTAAATAATAATACAATCATAGATTTCTTGATGACAAAGAGAGAAGGGTGATATTGGAGGTTAATTTTCAATACAGCTGAGTAGTTGACCATGTTATTTATTTTCTTTCAAAACTAGAAGTTTATCATGGTTTAGAGATTTTAGATTTCCTTTAAGAAATTGACGCAGGCGTGCCCCAACCTCGGACACGTCCACTCTCACAGGACCTTCTTCTTCTCAGCCCGAAGAACTCGAAGGTTCTTTTATTTCTTTATCGGGAAATCTGCACCCACGGAAATCTTCCCCCGAGGTCTCCTCTTTACAACCAGGAGATTCAGCTAAATCTCGCTATCTCGCAAGTTCGAGAATTAAAGCTCCCAACTCTCCCTTTCAAATATTTCGATACCCGATCTAGTGATATGGGTATAGCTCCTTTGGTGTGCAACCGTGGGCTAGGATTAATGTTAGCACTTCTCACACCCTTGAAACCTCATGACCTCACTGGTTGAAACGTCGAGTTTTCACCTTCCTAGTCCACGAGTCCCCGAGATGCACGGTCCCACCTTATACTCTACCATGTGTTCTCAAGAATCTCAGCTCCTCGACACTTCATGAAATGGCATCCCCTTTGTGCCACATGTACTCCACTCATGCTCCTCTATGGCCCACACTACTCTCCAACTGTTAGAATATCGCCTCTCATGACCTTGCGATCCCCGCAGGCAACCTCTCAAACCTTTTCTTGCAAGGTCCTGAGACCCGATTCCACGTGCAGATCCAACGGTCCTTCGGTGTTCCTGATCTAACGGTTGTCCTTCTCTCACCACCTCGCGACCTCACAACTTGGCGTACCCAATGTTTGGTTTTTCAACCTGCGAACTCCCGAGTTCGCGAGATCTCACGATCTCCTGCCACCTATCCTCCTCAAATGAACGACCCAGATCTCCTCACTACTTCACCACTCTCGAAGCTAAAGGGATTCCTTTCAGTCCTCCAACATTCGAGTCTGCGAGATGAGAATCTCCTGACACGCATCCTCCACAACGAACGACCCTGATCTTATCGCGTCTCACGATCTCACGGCTTGGACTACCCAACGCTTGGGTTCTCAATTAGTGAGCTTCCGAGTTTATGAGATCACTGATCTTTGACACATGTCCTCTACAGATGGACAATTTAGATCTTCTCGCCACTTCGGAACCTTCTCGCCGTAAAATCCTTGCACCTCTGCAAGATCCGATGATCCTTAAAACTTCGCGAAATATTCTGAGATGATTTCGACCATCCGTTATTCCCTTTGTAACTCATGAAAGGAAGAAAGGGTATCTCCCCACGGGATATCCTTCACCACTTTGTCATCCTGTGATGCTTTTCTCCGACTTTGAGTCACGCATATCTATGTTGATATTTAGTGACTCAAAGGCTTATCCTTCCTGAGATTTTCTAAGTTACTTCGGCCTCGACGGGGTTCTTTGCTTTCACTCCTTGCGGAAAATATTCAATCACGGTTAAGTGTTGAAGTTTTCTTGACTCTGTGCACACCTGCAGCAGTCGTCTTTGATTTCTTGCTCAGTTTCTCAACTCAGACTTCTCTTCTAGCCTGCGCACTCCTTGCACGGCTTTAGCAACTCAATTCCACTTTTGGATGAATGAGAATAAGAGTTAAACTACTGAGCCTTCATCAATGCACTCCATGCAGATGAATTCAACTGCACATCTTGCATGAATCTCCTGGCTCAGATAGGGAAACAATTGAAACTTATTCTCTCCCTCTCCTTTAGACTTCAGTTTTGAAACATGAAATCACATGCACAGCATATCAAAGAAAATGCATAACAAGGAAACAAACATTCATGAGCACAACTTCAATATACAGAGAATAGACACATAACCATGGATTTGAATCAAATCTTTCTTCTATTAATTCAATATCTGTACATGGGTGTTCTCTATACAGTTCTCTGCTTGCTCTTCTTGCTCTCCTGCTTCAATAATGTTACAATACTACAATGAGGGTGTCTATATCCATTTTCCCTCTCAACTCTAAAGCTATCAAATCTAGACTTATATATTCTATCTACCAACATTAACTATTTTAAATGCCTCATCTACCTAAGCACAAGAGCTATCCACTCAAGGTCCATTACAATATACAAGTGAACTGTCTCTTAAATGGCTCATTTAAGATTGCGCAAAAATCCCAAAGTGTTTTCCAAAATTTGAGTGTTGGCTTGTCCGGCTGTCTTCTGCTCCACGCTGGCTCGCTTGAAGTCTTGGCGATGCTCCTGCATCATACTCCTCGGCTTGAAAATTTTCATGGGCTCCTATCCATGAGCTTCTGCATGGTCTGTCCATGCTTTTGAATCATTGCTTCATTTTCCCAGCTAGCATCTTCGACTGGGTGACTTTTCCACTTTACCAGATACTCGAAATACTGCTTTCGCCTGGTCTTCTTCCGCACTCTCCTGCCTAGTATGAACTCTATCTGTGGCTTTTCTGCTATTGGCATCTACTTCTTCCACTAGATCACTGGTTGTTCATCATTTCCAGCTCCTGCTTCCTCAGTCTCATATGGATATAAGTTTGAAACATTGAACGTCGGAGACATTCTGATGTCATCTGACAATTCAATCTCGTAAGCGTTTTCTCCCAATTTCTTCAGGACTCTGCATGGCCCAATTTTCTTCATCTTCAGCTTGTTATATGTTCCCCTTGGGAACCTTTCCTTTCTCAAGTGCACCAGAACCAGATCACCAACTTCGAACTGAAGTTGTCTCCGATGTTGATCTGCTCTGCACTTGTACTCCTGATTTGAGTCTATCAATCGCTGCTTTACCCTGCTGTGAAGTTCTTTCATCGCTTCAGTGAATTCCTCTACGCTCACACTGCTATTCATAGTCTGTTCTAACTCCTTGAGTTCAGAAACTACCCTCGGTTGTGTTCCATACACAATCTGAAATGGGCTTTTCCCTGTAGTCCGATTTACTGAATCGTTGTATGTGAACTCTGCCTGTGGCAATATGTTGTCCCAGATGTTATGGTGCTCTGTCACCAAGCTTCTTAGCAAGTCTCCCAAACTTCTATTGACCACCTCTGTCTGTACATCCATCTGAGGATGGTAAGCTAAACTAAACGCCAATTTAGTTCCCAACTTCTTCTAGAGTTTCCTCCAGAAATGCCCTATGAATTTTTTGTCTTTGTCCGAAACTATGCTTTTCAGCAATCCATGGAGTTGAATGACCTCCTTGAAAAACAAGTTCATGATGTCAGTCGCATCGCTGGTCTTTTGGCATGGAATGAAGTGTGCCATCTTAGAAAACCTGTCTACCACCACAAAGATGGAATCAACTCCTCTTTGCGTTCTTGGAAAACCCAATACAAAATCCATGCTAATTGCTTCCCACATTCTCTCTGGTATGGCCAATGGTTGATAAAGACCTACATTTTGTTTCCTCCCCTTCAAATGCTGACAAATTTGACACCTATCAACAAACCTCTTGACATCTACTCACATGCCTGGCCAAAAATATGATTCGCTCAACTTTGAAAATTTTTTATCGTGGCCAAAATGCCCTGCTAATCCACCACTGTGTTTTTCATTTAGCAAATTATCCCTCATGGAGAAATTTGGAGTACACAGTTGATTTCCTCTGAACAACAATCCCTCCTGAATCATGTAGTCTATCCATGGGCTCCGATCCCTGAGAACGGGATTCTCAGCTGCTTCATATGCTTCTCCAAAGTCTACATCTCCTGCGTACATGTCCTTCAAATTCTCAAAACCCAATGTGGTGACTCGAAACTCTTGCAGCAACAAACATTTCCTGCTCAAGCATCAGCCACTTTGTTAGCATTACCTGAATTGTGTTTAATAACAAACGTGAAATTATAGCATAAAACTCTTTATCATAGCCTCCACTTCTTGAAATTTGGATCAAGTAATGCCTCCACTTCTTCAATGCCTATATGATAGCATAAAACTCTTTATCATACGTGGAGTATTTAAGCTTTGCTTCATCCAGCTTCTTGCTGAAATATGCAACTGGCCTGTCCTCCTGAATCAATACTTATCCTATGACATATCCACTTGCATCACACTTCACTTGAAAGGTCTTCTTAAAGTATGGCAACACCAACACTAGTCATTTCGTTATCTTCTGCTTCAACAGGTTGAAGCTTTTCTCAGCCTCCGCTGTCCAATGAAAAGACTTGTGTCACTTTTTCACTGTGTCCATCATTGCTACGATAATTCCACTAAAATTCCTGATGAACTTCCGGTAGAAACTATCCAAACCATGGAAACTCCTCACCTCGAAAACATTTCTCGGTGATGGCCAATTCTTGATCACTTCTACCTTACTCGGATCCATCTTCAACTCATTCGCGGAAATATCAAAACCCAAATAAATGAGCTCTGTCTTCATAAATGAGGACTTATTCATATTAATCAATAGCTTCTCCTACTGTAGTTTCCTCATCACAATGGACAAATGTTCCAAATGTTCATCCTTTTTCTTACTGAAAATCAGTATATCATCCAGATATATGACTACAAATTTCCTGATGAATTCCCTCAGGACTTCATTCATCAGTCTCATGAATGTGCTCGGGCATTTGTCAAACCAAATGGCATGACCAACCATTCATACAAACCTTCGTTTGTCTTGAATGTTGTATTTCATTCATCACCTTCTCTCATGTGAATCTGATGATATCCACTCTTCAGATCAATATTTGAAAAATAATTTTCCCCACTCAGGCAATCCATCATATCATCCATTCTCAGTGGTGGAAATATGTACCTGATGGTAATTTTGTTGATCACTCTTGAGTCGGTACACATTCTCCAGCCTCCATCCTTCTTTGGACTAAGCATTGTTGGAACAGCACATGAACTTAGGATTTCTCGAACTAATCCTTTGTCCAAAAACTCCTGGACCTGCTTCTTGACTTCCTCATTTTCCTTTGGCGTCAATCTATACGCAGCCTTGTTTAGAAAACTTGCTCATGGTATGAGATCAATGTGATGACTCACACTCCTCATTGGTGGAAACAAATGAGGTAATTCATCCATGATGATGTCATCAAACTCTCCCAATAGTTCTTGAATCTCATCTGGTAGGTCATCCACTCTTGTGCTAGTCAGGACAATCCTCGATTTCCTGACCACAAAGAATTGTGGATCTTCTTTCTTCTCCATCTCTGTGAGAAGCTCCTTCCCACTCATGATAAGTATGGTATTCAATCTGTGTGTCCTCCCATCCTTCTCCAGAGTATATGTGTTCATCCTCCCGTCATGAACCACATTTCGGTCATATTGCCATGGTCTACCCAGTAAAAAATGACATACATCCATGGAATGACATCACATAGTATTTTATCATTATATCCTCCTATCTTGATGTCAACTAAGCACTGTTTAGTGACACTCACCTGATATCCTTTCTGTAGCCATGAGACTTTGTATGGACTTGGGTGATTAGTTGTCCCCAGCTCCAACTTTTCTACCATCTCGGTTGAAACGAGATTATCTGTGCTTCCACTATCAACAATAACCTTGCATTTCCTATCCTTGGTTTTGCAAGCTGTCTTGAACAATATGGTCCTTTGAGCTGAACTCTCCTGTACCTCTTTCTCAGGCATCAAAAGGACTTTTCACATCATAAGTGAGCTTCCACTTTCTGCGCCTTCTGCTTCAGCATCTCGCCTCTGTGCCTCGGTGATGTGAGCTTCTCCTCTGTCCTTTTTTCTATCTGGACAGTCAACTACTTTATGTCCATCCTTTCCACACATGAAACATGTGATGATTTCCCCTCGGCCTCTTCCCCTACCTCTGGTATGAGGAAAAGTGTTTGCATCACCATAATCTCCTCGCTACTCGTTATGTTGTCCCCTCTGCTCATCATATTTTTTTCCTTGTTGTGAGGTTCCACCTCTCTCAATCTTACCCTGAGGTTTCTTCCATTCCTCCTTGGGCTTCTGGTATTTATCCTGGGCAACTGCCTTGCCTCTGGGATGACTTCTGCCTCACCCTCACTGTCCTTTCTTATGGCTCATCTTCTCCTCAGCTTTCAGAGCCATCTGGTAAGAATCCTCCACTGTTCTGATGGTTATCATGCTTAATTCATCCTGAATGTCGTACCTCAAACCATTCAAGTATCTGGCTACCTTCTCATCATCGATCTCCTGATGACCTGCTCTGATGTTCAGTCGATAGAATTCCTCAGTGTATTCTTTCACTGTCATCAGTTTCTGCCTCAGGTTCTGCATCCTCCTGAACAGTGTGATTTGGTAATCCCTCGGGATGAATTTTGCCTTCATCTTCACAATCATTCGATCCAAGCTTCCGATCTTTTTCTTGCCTTTGGAATGTCTATCCGCTTGAAGCTCATCCCACCATAATGCTCCATGTCCCTTCAACTTTGTGACAGCATGCCTGACCTTTTTATCCTCTTCGATATCCTCATAATCAAAGTAGGTGTCAAGAGCCCTGATCCAATCCAACAACTCTTCTGCATCCAAACTTCCTTCATAAGTTGGAATGTCCATTTTTGTCTTTGAACTCATCTGGGTGATAGCTTTAATTAATCACTCATTGGATGCATCTTCAGCTACAACTTCTCCTTCTAGTTCATCTTTAGCTTCACCTTCGGAGTCACTCAGATTTCCAACACTGGTTGTGTGTCTCTGCGCTGCTTCCATATCTTCCAATCTTGCTCGGAGATCACGTATCTGCCTTTCCATTTCTAGATTCTATGTCGGCCTGCCTCTTCTTCTCACCTCCCTATCTTCTGGGTTGGGTGACTGTCTTTCTCTTCTTGGCGGCATGGTGAATTCTCTCTCTCTCTGCTATAGAAAACAAAGAGTCTATCTAGCTCTGATACCACTTGATGCAGACGTGCCCCAACCTCGGACACGTCCACTCTCATAGGACCTTATTCTTCTTGGCCCGAAGAACTCGAAGGTTCTTCTATTTCTTTATCGAGAAATCTACACCCACAGAAACCTTCCCCCGAGGTCTCCTCTTTACCATGGGGACATTCAGCTAAATCTCTCTATCTCGTGAGTTCGAGACTTAAAGCTCCCAACTCTCCCTTTCAAATATTTCGATACCCAATATGGTGATATGGGTATAGCTCCTTTGGTGTGCAACCATGGGATAGGATTAATGTTACTGCTTATCGCACCCTTGAAACCTCGCGACCTCACAACCTCGCAACCTCGCCAGTTGAACCGTCGAGTTTTCACCTTCCTAGTCGACGATTCCTCGAGATGCGTGGTCCCACCTTATACTCTGCCACGTGTTCTCAAGAATATCGGCTCCTCGACACTTCACGATAGGGCGTCCCCTTTGCGCCACCTTTACTCCACTCATGCTCCGCTATGGCCCACACTACTCTCCAGCTGTCAGAATATCGCCTCTCGCGACCTCGCGATCCCTGCAGCCAAACTCTCAAACCTTTTCTTGTGAGGTCCTGAGACCCGATTCCACGTGCAGATCCAACGGTCCTCCGGTGTTCCTGATCTAACGACTGTCCTTCTCTCGCCACCTCGTGACCTCGTGACTTGGCGTACCCAATGTTTGGGTTTTCAACCTGTGAACTCCCGAGTTTGTGAGATCTCACGATATCTCACCACCTGTCCTCCTCAAATGGATGACCCAGATCTCCTCACTACTTTGCCACTCGCGAAGCTAAAGGGCTTCCTTTCAGTCCTCCAACGTCCAAGTCTGTGAGATGAGAATCTCCTGACACACGTCCTCCATGACGAATGGCCCTGATCTTATCACGTCTCACGATCTCGCAGCTTGGACTACCCATTTCTTGGGTTCTCAATCAGCGAGCTTATGATTTTACGAGATCACTCATCTTTGACACATGTCCTCTACAGATGGATGGTTCAGATCTTCTCTCCACTTCGAAACCTTCCTGCCGTAAACTCCTTGCACCTCTGCAAGATTCGATGATCCTTGGAACTTCACAAAATCTTCTGAGATGATTTTGACCATCCGTTCTTCCCTTTGTAACTCACGAAAGGAAGAAAGGGTATATCCCCACGAGATCTCCTCCATCTCTTCGTCAACCTACGACACTTTTCTCCGACTTCGAGTCACACATATCTATGCTGATCTTCAGTGACTCAAAGGTTTATCCTTCCTGAGATTTTCTAAGTTACTTCAGCCTCAACGGGGTTCTTTGCACGCACTCCTTGTGGAAAATCTTTAATCATGGTTAAGTGTTGAAGTTCGCTTGACTCTGTGCACACCTGTAGCAACCGTCTTTGATTTCTTTCTCAGGTTCTCAACTGAGACTTCTTTTCCAGCCTGCGCACTCCTTGCACAGCTTCAGCAACTCAATTCCACTTCTGGATGAATGAGAACAAGAGTTAAACTACTAAGCCTTCATCAACGCACTCCATGCAGATGAATTCAATTACATATCTTGCATGAATCTCCTGGCTCAGATAGAGAAACAATTGAAACTTATTCTCTCCCTCTCCTTCAGAATTTAGTTTTGAAACATGAAATCACATGCACAACATATCAAAGCAAATGAATAACAAGGAAACAAACATTCATGAGCACAACTTCAATATATAGAGAATAGACACATAACCATGGATTTGAATCAAAGCTTTCTTCTATTAATTCAATATCTATACATGGGTGTTCTCTATATAGTTCTCTGCTTGCTCTTCTTCCTCTCCTACTTCAATAATGTTACAATACTACAATGAGGGTGTCTATATCCATTTTCCCTCTCAACTCTAAAGATATCAAATCTAGACTTAAATATTCTATCTACCAACATTAACTATTTTAAATGCCTCATCTACATAAGGACAAGAGCTATCCACTCAAGGTCCATTACAATATACAAGTGCACCGTCTCTTAAATGGCTCATTTAAGATTGCGCAAAAATCCCAAAGTGTTTTCCAAAATTTGAGTGTTGGCTTGTCCAGTTGTCTTCCGCTTCACGCTAGCTCGCTTGAAGTCTTGGCGATGCTCCTGCATCAGAAATTATCTAGAGAATGGGGAAATACTTAAAAGTTATTCCTTAAGAATATGGAGGACGTAAAAGGTTTAAAGATCATCGTAATTCTCAAAGATTTAAACCATATCTCTACTGTAATACTCTAGCAAAGATAATTTGAGGAGAAAATGAGAGTGACAATTGACTTAAAAATCAATTGTCTGAGCTATATCTTAATACCAAGACTTCTTTGAACTATTTCAATTTTCTTGAAAAACACAAGTCTTAAAATAAATGCTTCCTTCGACAATAGTTTTTTGATCAGAAATATATTGATTCAAAAAGAAAGATAAGAAGAAAACTCATTCAAAATAATCAAAGAAAAAAAAAACACACAACAAACCAAATCAAATTTTATTAATGGGATTCAAAATTAGAAGTACACATAATCAAAACAACAAAAGAAAACTTCTCAGGAAATGATTTTGGCCAAAGACAAACTTGAGTTTTTGTATCCACTATCATCTCATTGTAAAATAAACGAAGAATTATATCATATAAAATATCATGTGTGAGCAAGTTCTTTTCTTAAGATAGTTATGCATAAGATGTTACTTTGACCAAGCATTATTATTAAAAATAAAAGAGACTAAAAATAGAAAAATAATTATTAATATGAGCATAGTCCTACTCGTGGCACCTTGGATCAGGGTTGAATTGATAGTTCAAATTTACTTATCTCTTTACTTTCCATTTAAAATTTTCATGATGATACTACGTTTTCAAAAATAAATATTCAATGAAAAACAAAGAGAAAAGATTTAAAGTGGACTTCCCGGACAACATTCATATTATGGTTCTCTTGGTGTGCTCGCTTGTGTTCATAACTGCATTATTATGCAAAGAAATATTGATAAATAAAACTAAAGTAAAACCTACTCCTAAACCTTCTCTAGCTACTAAATAGATCAAAATGCTAAGTAAAATTGTATTTCCAATGCATCCACAAGAGCATCTTCAATCCTGCACGGCATAGAAAATTGAAAATCAAAATAAAAGAATGTAGTATTTGTGGATGGAAAAGAAATATGTCATGATTACCTCCTATATATTCATTTAAAAACAAAACAAGCATGACCTTACCATTCTTTTGAAACTTCTTGATGTATGAATCCTCCAACCATTTTGCAATCTGATCGTGATATGGGTCATAATGGCATGGAAGAACATAAGTAAGTTTGGAAAACTTGTCAATATTATGGGAACCTGACATAACCATCAACCAAGGTTGAAGCGCCCCATCCTCCTGAAGATTCTCCAAGTGTTAATCAATTTCTTCACATGAAGGATCTAAGAGAATCATGTTATGCTTACTTCCTAGATATTTAGGTAAAAACAAAGCAAGCACAACTTTATCTTTATTATGAAGATTTTTCATATACGAATCTTCAAGCCAATCTAAGATCCTGTCATAAAAATTAGGATGCAAACTATGAATTTGATGAAATGGATATATCAATGGGGAACACATCATAACAGGATTCATGACATTAGTTAGATGATTGGTTTGAATGCTTCCTTTGATGATATTGATCATTTCAAAATGTGAAGCATAAACATTAAAATTTGAACTAATAAAAGAATGAATATGCAATGTAGAATATTCAATCTCCATAGGGATGAGTGCATCAAGTTTTTTTCAACAATAAATCATGTAAAATCATCTTGCAACATGTCATTTTCCATGCTAGTGACGAAATTGAAAGAGCATCAAATCCAACTTCATAAATGCTATGTTTGGAATTAATTTCACCAAATTTTGGCATATCTAAAAGATTGGATTGTGGTGGAAAAGAGTAAGATACCGTGAGTAAAGTATAAAATCCACCAAAATATAATAAGAGATAAGGATATAAAGAGTAAAAGGAATCATAAATAATAAAATGAAAAGAATATCTTGAGCTATGATATTTAACAATGGTATTCTCAATACATTCTTCTTCATTTTCCTTAAAATTTTCACTCTGCTTTGGTGATAAATTCTTCAACATAATATGATCATCTAAATTTGTCTCCTGTATGATAGATAAATCAAAACTTTCATGGAAAACATATGATCTTTCATGTTGATAAGATACGATTTGTAGATGGGGGTTTAATGTTACTTCTTCCAATTGCAGATCTACATCTCTAATTAGTTTCATTGGAATGTTAGAGTGCTTAAGATCATTTTCATCACCTAAGTCTTCTTCAAGAACCAAATTTAAATATTGATTAGAGAAAGAGTTAGGATAACGAGGACATTCACCTTGACCCAACATCGAATATTGTTCCATGATGGTTGAGGACTGAAAATACAATGATTCAGAGGAAAAACCAATTTGATTGTCAGTAAGAACATTTTCAATACATTCTACCTCCCTTGCTTGTTCAACATTTTCAGATGGATCCCTCTCATCCTATGAACACAATTCTTCTTGCAATTGAGTGATAGTATTTGTAACTGCTTCATCAGTTGCAATTGAATATGATTGGATGCAAGCATCATAGAGGATATTTAATACAAATGACATGTCATGAATATTAACTTTACAAAGAACATGACAGATTCTTATCGAAAAGCCTTTTGAAGATCAATCATCATTGATTAGCAAAGTTTGAAATTCTTCACATAATTGATTGTAATCATAGATTTCGAAAGAATCTAAAAATTCCTCTACAAATTGAAACCAATAAAAAATGTGATACGCTGGAAAAGACTCAAACCAATGCTTAATCCGACCCCTAAAAGTAAAAGCGAACAATCTGCATAAAACTTTTAAATCGGAAATGTCATGTTTGATGCATTTGCACCAAAACTTGTTAAGGTTGTCTTTAGCAGATACATCCCTCCTACCATAAAAGGTGAGTTTGGACAAGCGAGAGACTGTCTCGTTAGGAATATCAGGTAATGAGAAGTGGAAATTATGTTCCAACACAGTGATTTGGGGAGCCATGGAAAATTAATTATATTTGAAAGAAAGACTCCTATAAGGCCAGATTATCCATCTAGACTGTCTTCTAGTGCATTTCAAGATGACACAAAAGAAGGATTTATAAATCTGGAATTATGAAAGGCTAAGGAGTGAAACATTTAATCATTAAATTTACTTAGCCCTCCTTCTAGCACCATTTGTTGACGGGTGAAAATGACCGTCCATCAATTGGAAGAGCGAGTCTAGTCTAGGGTTGTCTAAATAACCCAAGTCATTTGGTATAACTCATTATGATGGGTTAAATGGCTATGTTGGCCAATCTAAAAGTTCTAGAAGAAACAAATAAAATAAATAAAAGAGCTGAAATAACTAAC
>JASDQU010881088.1:0-34642 GCA_032191745.1 Picea mariana
GTTAGGTATTCAAGGGTTCTACAGACAAGGGTTTGCCCTATGCTATAGCTCTCTGATATACGTGCGGGGTCCAACAGTAGTACTCGGCCCAATATCTCAGGGCACTAACTAAGGAAGATAGACCATACCCTTAGCCGTACTACCCGACTACCCAGGTACTAGAGAGTATCTTCCCGAGTATTGTTCTCAGGGGCACTATAGCAGTCAGGCGATCGATCGATTTATCTAAAGAGCACTTCAAGAAATCTAGGTTGATCTATACACAGGTGTTGTCTAATGCGCTACCACTCGAAGGGGTAACAACAGGGGTTACAAGGGTGGACAACAAATGTGCGCTTAAGAACCACTTGTATTTCCTGCATGTATGAATCTTTCAACTACGGGCTTATGCTTGTAATGAAAAATCTCTGTGGCTTAAAGACATCGGAATACGTCTCTACCCTGAAAAAAAAAATTGCCCACAATTTCTACCAAGGAAAGTGATCTAATACAACTTGTAATATACCAGATATAAAAAGTATGTAGAACAGAAATAAAATGCTAGAAATGGCATAATAACAACAATATAACCAGAACAATCGCCACAATAGCGTTGAAATGATATAAGAATAACAACAGAAATAACACTTTGATTATGAAAGCAATGTTCATGGGCCTCTTCGAGGGGGCAACCTTTAGTCAAGCAGAGCTCTATTACAATAATATCCAAGCTAGGGTTCTCATACCCTCAACTCTTATTTATACTAAATATGTCTATCAAAAGAAGCATCTAGAGGAATATCCTTCTAGAAGCAGAAGCTTCTATTAGGTCTTCTTACATTTGCCTTATTCTATTTTATTGAAATATCTTATTAATATTGACCTTTATTACATCCGAATATATTGTTCTGCCTATGTGCGGGTTAGGACCCTAACATAGAAACAAGATCGAGACTCAATTTTGTGTACGCTGACCTCATTGGGGACATGCATTAAGACAACGAGGAGAAGACCGCTCTGATACCACTAATTCGGATTTTATGAGTAGAATGAAATGAATACATATTATTAAAATATTCTTAACACATAATAATAGAGATATAGTAAAATTGGTTTTCTATTCAATAAGGAAATAAGATGAAACTGTAATATGCAGCAGAGAACAGGCTTGCTGGAATGGTGGCGGCTTATCTCTGAGAAGAGATGTGAAGGTTGCACTCGTTTTCAAGAAGATAGTTACAATGAGGCTCTGAAGGCATTTTTACAATAAACGGGAATGTCAAAAACCCTAGACATCCAAAAACCTAACCCTAGGAGATGAAGCGCCAAGCCATGTGGGCCCCGTTTGGGTAAGTTAGTACATCAACTTCCTGGGGTCATAAATTTTGCATACGATCTTTGTTTTAGGTGTATAATAGACCGTTAGAAAGGTCTAACTGAGAAGAAAAAATTTCGACTGGCCCAAGTTGGTGATTTTAGTAGACACTTGGGCCCCAAATCCCCAAAAAAACATTGTTTAGGGCCTCAAAACGGCCCCAGAAGTTTGGAACCCGAAAAAATGTTGAAAAACTTCTAAGGTGGAAAACTGTTTTTCAAGCCAGTGGAATAGGTGGGTTGTTATAAGGGAAAAAATATCTATGGCTAGGGTAAACCACAACAGACGGAAATGACTGTATAAATCAACTCTATCCCAAAACATGCTATATAAACCAATCTGCAAGGGAGATAAGAAAAAGGCCTACCTTGTCCAGATGTTCTATGAAGTACATCGTTGAGCACTTTGACCCAAAGCTATATACCTGCAACTAGTTCTCAACAACCAAGAAAAGCAATAATATGGTGATAATATAAAAGGTTAGCACATTAGATAGCATAATCCATTAATATGCATAACAAATATGCCGATGGATAATAATCAAATATTTGTGAGATATCAATTGGACAGGAAAAGAGTATTTCTATTAATAAATTATCAACATAAGTGAAAATATTACAGACTTCCATGTCAACACAATTTGGAACCAAGAAACTAAGTTCCTTCCAGTTGGGCCTGCACCACTTCAATCCTCCACCAAAGGCAAGCTCATAGAAGAGAGGCAATGAGGTTCTTAATCTATAAGAGAAGAGCTTGGGGGCTTAACACTGTGTTTAGACTTAAAGTAAAAAGGGATGCAGACTCAATATGAAGTAAATAATTTCTCCAAAGTAAATTTTCTCTCAAAGTTGAATACTTTCTCCTCTTTTCCATAGCTCGAAATTGGCCCATTTATAGCCTTCAAATGGAATTGAAGGGACAAGTTGGAGCACTTCCAATATATGGAAGGCCAAGGATCATAGATCTCTTGTCATGACATGGAAACCTGACTCCATTTTTCATTTTTTGGCACAAATCCCAATGTACAAGGGTTGTAGTGGAGAAGCCTACGTATGCGCATGTTGTATAGTAGGCAAGGTGCGTACATGTGGAAAAAAATGTATTTTTTCTTTGGAAATTGCAAAAGGGGGATGACAAGTCTGCATAGGGAAATGGAATAAGGCCTTCTGTGCAAGATTTCATAGGGTGGGGAAAATCTTGCTATAACAAATGCCCCCTAATGTGTGAGGTCAGAGGAGTATCTGCAATGGATGAAATACATTATAATAACCTAGAAGTGGAGTGATGGGGAACCAACAGGAAGAACTAGTTTCTCATTACATTCTGGACTGACTCTGCATACATGGATGCAAATTGAATTACACTGCAGATCCATGTGAAAATATACCAAACAAGTGTCTGTGGCCATGAATAGGCAAATACAAATGTGGTTACATACCCAAGACTTCCATAGTAACAAACAAGGCCCAGTAGAACCAGTCTCAAAAAATAATATGAAGATATATGTATACAATGGAGTACAATATGATCTCCCATGATCACTGAAGTGAGATAGGTACTAGTCCAATGAAAAGGAAGCAATAGCTTAGGAAAGTTGCGGCCACATATTGATGTCTTCAATTCTTCTACACAATCCACCAAGGGTGCAAGTCTACATCATGTGAATAAAGGAGTTGAGGTCGAACACAATGAGACATCGTTTGATTACCAGTCATTGAGGTATACCATTAACAAATGCAAGAGAACCTACTGATACTGAAAGTAGGTATCAAGGCATTGAGTACATTCTTACAAGTGTGAATAAAGGAGTCAGTGTCGAATACCTTAAGAATCCATCGATCAGGAGACATTGATGTATTCCCAACTATCGATGGCGAGAGAACCTACCACTAATGACTGCAAGCCTCAAGGTACTCAAAAAACTCTAGGTCTCGTCTCCAGAATAGATGAGCTGAAGTCGATGGAAAGAGACCCACTGAAAGGAGAGCATTAATGCATCTCTCATCATTCAGCACGAGGTACAAAGTAGGAGCATCATGATTTGGAGGAAATCGGATGAAGAATATGTTACGAACCAATGACCCTGTGCATCTTTCGCGTGTGCCAAGTGCAAGCGGTACAAGAAAAAGACCCTTTGAATAACAACCAATGAGGAAAATTGTCGACAAAGGTGAGGAAACCACAATAAGGCTAATGGCATCCAAGACACTACATTAATCTCAATGTGTGAATAGATGTCTTATCGTCGAACACAAGGGAAACCACCCAGTCAACGACCAATGATGAAATGTCAATTATTGGGTTCAAGGTTACCTACCAATGATGAAAGTAGGACCAGGGTGCATGATAGGACTATAGTATCATGTGATTCTGAGACAAACTGAGGGTATGGCCAACATGCAAAGCCAAGGGTTCTGAGGAGTGGCCAACACAGGTTGATAGACTTCCTTTGAACAAGAGCATGAGACATATGGAAGACTTCGACAACATAGACTCAATGATGAAACTATGAGATGTAGGAGGCATCAATGAAATTGTCCATAGGAACTGGAAGAGTAACCAATTGGTAGAGAAGACTCTCTATAATGATCTCAACTTCCTAAGGCCATGCTAAACCCAAAATTATGATGAAAAATGGAATCAATAACTTTGTGTTATGATCAAAGGCGACATGACTGCTGCCAATATAAGATAATACTCCCTTCCCGCCCATCTTTTTTTTTTTTCATAGACAAATGAATGCTATGATACAAAGGAGGAAATGAGTGTCGCAAGTAAGAAAAACTAGTTCCAGCAGTGGAACATACATATGCTCAATGCAAGGACATGCATGCAGGAGATGGACACTCGGGGGAATGTTCCCTCCTGGGTATAGGGTGTCAAATTACGAAGTATATAAACAAGGCTCTGCTTGGTTGGGGATGCAAAACTGTCAAGGAAAACAATTTATGACACAAAGAGAGAACCATCTATAGGCTCAATACTGCAAGCAAGGGCATGAGATGCAATCACAACTTAACACCAAAAAATGTCCTTTTTCATGACATTTAGTCTACTTGGTGTGAAAAAGGGATAAACTTGTACCAAATAGATGTCCTTTCAAACACAATTTACGAGTGTGAAAGAGACAATTTCACTCAACAATATTTTCTCTTTTTTAAATGAGTCGAAAAAGAGCTTAACTAAGACTCATGACCTTTCAAGTCCAATTAACGAGTGTGAAAGGGAAAAATTCAGTTGGAAATCTTTTCACTTTTTAGACGAGTCGGAAAAGAGCTTAAATCAGACTCATGGATGTTTTTCTAAGAAGCATATAATGGGGGAGGCCAAGGCTCCCATGCAGGACATCTGTGAAAGGTTAGAATCTTACGAAGAGCTGACCCAAGCTTGGGAAAACCCAAATCTTTCCAAGTCGAGGAGGATAAAATAATCCCAGAGGTTACCTTATCTACAATATATCGAAGAATGCCCCTTATCTAGAAGGGTGTAGAAGAAGGAAGTCGAGGATCTAGAAGATCATTCCAATCAAAGGAAACCACCATAGGACTTGGAGGGAGAATACCAGAAGAGAGTGGAATGCTCCCTAGTGAAGAAGGTACATAACTAGAAATTCTAAGGACATGGTCGCAGGATGCATTTCCCTCCAAAAGAAGGGTGGGATTGACCGAAGGTTGCATCAACAATGTCACTTCCTTAGGCTTGTCACTATCCAAGAGAAGAGTGGAATTGACCGAATATTGCATCATAAAAACCACTTCCTCAACCATTGGTTGAATAGGATGTGAGATGACAAGGTCAATATGTGCATCACCCCCGAAAACAGGAGTGTTTTCAGTCAAAGATTGCATCAAAACGACCATTGGTTGAACAAGATGTGAAACAACAAGGTCAAGAAATGAATCGGCCCCTAAAGGAAGAGGGGTGTCAGTCAAATATTGCATCGGCATGATCGTTGTATCAACCAAAGAAGGTTGGGAAGCCAAAGACGAATTAGAACCCGAAGGGGCCCCAGGAAAGGACCACACTTCTTGTACCACAACAATAGCAAGGCACAAATGAGTAAGGTGATCTCCTTTGCAAATATTTCCAACAAATCAAGGACATCACACATGTAGCAATGCCTACATCAACAACCACATGTTTGATGGTATACTTTCAGTACCCCACATGGATTTGGAAAGACACATGGTAAGGAAAGCGAGGCTTCACATATGTGACATCAAACTTGATAACTTTTGAGCCACTGGATTCTAGAGCTCCTAACACAAATAATAAGGAATTCCTCTATGAAGGACACATCTGGAGTACCTCCAAATCTGACATCGCACAAGGGGTTTGGACTAGGTCCTCAACAATAGATTAGTTCTGGGTGGATCTAGCATTTGGATTGTGGGTAGAGTGCTTAAGTACTCCTTTCGAAATATGAGGCAGTGGCTCTAGTTTTTCAATCTATAAATTTGTCTCTGAAGGAAGAGGAGGATATTCTAGACCAGTTATAGTCTATGAAAAACTATAATCTCGAGACCGAGTGGCTACATTAAATTTTTCATCGACCATATTGATACACAAATGGTCACCATCTTGCAATGACAGGTTTTGAATCTCACCAGCTGCATTTCTGGCATTTGAGGAGCTTGAGGCCATGTGCTAGTTATGTGGAAAAGGATTCATCAGCACGACGTGTGGTAGAGATAATAGCCTTGCATCTTCCACAAGTTTGGGGCATAAATGAGTAAGGTGATCGTCAGTACAAAGCTTACATGGAAATTTCACCTTATGTCATTCTTTCTTTCCCTCTCCAACATTATTATTCATCTTCTCATTATTACCATTGTCCTTGGGTTTATTACCATTTTTCCCACCCTAACAATTATTACGTCCTTTATTCTTATTCCCACCTGGTTGTTGGTTACCATTTGGGTCAACCAACAATTGCATAGAATGTACATCCACCGACTGAGTGGGGTTGAAAGACATAGATGAAGTTGGCCCTCATGTAGATTGTTTTAGAGACAACTATTTCAAATGGCTTGTCACCAAGTCTATATACTTTACATTGGCGGAGCCTATGATTTCGTCGGCATGAGGTCTAGGATTTTTTATAGGGTCATATGTTGACCCTAGTGCATTTGGAAGAATGTGGTATAACATCCCAGATTGAGCGTATATAATATCTAACTGTTGGGCTTTAAATATTGCTTCTTCCTCAGTGGTAACCTGGATGTAGAAACATCCTTCGAGATAGGAGGTTGCAAATACTTGAGAAACAATTCTAAAAGAAAGGTCGGGGGTATGGAGGTCTTAAAAAACCTCTTCCATCTATGCCAATCCTAGATATGATCTGAGATATGAGTGGTGGTGTCCTGGTGTAAAGTCAACAAAAGTTCTAGGCCAGCATCGTAACGAACCGGCAATTGGAAGTGGTTAAGGAAGACCAACACCATCTGAATAAAGGTCCCATATGCCCCCCTAGGTAGCTCGATATACCATTTCGCATCAACCCCAATGAGGGTGCATTGAAACAATCTTAATCAAATAAAATTGTCATTAAGGGAATCTGAAGAGTACCATAGGTGAAAGGTGGTGACGTGATCACCAGAATCCTCAACATTCTTACCTTCGAACTTTGGAATGTCAGAAGGAAGCTTGGTGGGGACAGTGGGGCATGTAGGATCATGACTCACAGGGTCATTCATCAACTTAGACAAGATTGGAAGATTAAGCATGGCTAGAAAAGGGAGACGGGGTTGCAGCATCTTGCCCCAAGCTCCCTGGAAAGATTGTGTTTGAGGACCTGTAGTCTAGCCAGGGTTCTGGTAAATACCATTCCCTTGACTAGGATTGTAAGACCCTCCTCCAGGATGATTCATAAAAGGTTGGTTGGGCATCATTCCAGTAGGAATTTTCTGATGGGGGTTATAAAAAATTCCCCCATCCAGATTGGATCTGGGTTGGGGGTTTCCCAAAGAATGAAACTGACCTCCTCCGGGTGTGAATTCGGAGGATAGAGGTGGATTTGTCATGCCAAACATATTGGTCAGAATCAACACTAAGGAGGTGAGGGTATAGGATGAAACTTGAGTAGAAGCTTGTCCGCCAGGTTGATTGCTCCACCCAGAAGCAAGAGGATTAGACCTAGGGTTAAAAGAATGGATACCTCCCACATTAGTAGTCATTTGAGGGATCTGAGAACCACCAAATGAAAAAGGAGTATAAGGAGGTGTATTGCCCCCAATTCCAATACTAGTGTCGAGCCAACATCTGGGATGGCATTTGAAAAATGCGAAGTAAAATTTGGCATACCATAGGAAAAATGACTAAAATCCATATGGATGGACTGAATATTATAGCCCGGTGAGTGACCAAGAGACCCAAATGGGCTTGAGGCGAGAGATTGAGCATTCACTATAGGCCGAGCCATAGTAATGACAGGTTCCTTCGGCACTACAAGCATTGTGGTTGCAGGAGTCAAAGGGGTGCCATTAATTATAGTAGGTGTGGGAGTCGAAGGGCTCCCAATGTTCTGACCACTTAGTTCAGTACTCATCTTTGTAGAATCACAAGTCTGAAAAGTGGAAGTGTGTGTACCACGTCTAATCACTCTACACATTTTAGAATTCAAAGACTCAAAATCTAGTGGTAACTATAACAAGCAACGGGTTCGGCGGGGACATTGGTCCAATTCCATGATGACTTAAGACTCTGAATACAAAAAATAAATCCTAAGGCCAACTAGTAATCAAAGAGCACACCAAAACACAAATGGCCAATATGCACACAAATGGGGTAAAGTGGCTGAAAGTGGCCTCCCTCCCTAAAGAAGGTATGTCTCACCCAAGAGGGGCCTAAGAATCCCTGCTAAAGATCAGAGGTATAAGAATCAATAATAAGTTTCCTCGTGGGCTTAACAACTAGTCGGCTAGATCCCCTCGGAGAGGTAATCCTCCATAAAGGTTTTGTGTTGTCCGACCCTTATCTGACCCAGGGTACTTGTAGAATAACCCCTGCAAGTAACCTATGTGGAACCTAAATCAAGAAACTAAGAAACCAATGTATAACCAATGCACAGGCAAGCAATTGTAAGTCAGGTCCACCATATGGGTAGGGTAGAAAATACTGAAACCTTGAAAGTACCTCCTCTCATGGAGGTAAAGGCACTAGCAAGATCCCTAGATACAAAAAAATCCCCAAAAATATCTCTGACGCTAATAAGGTATCGGGGGGATATCCATTCAACAAACCTCGCACAACCTCATGATTAACTCTGGTGTGAGAGGAGCTTCCTGATATTACCTATTATACAATGGATTTCTCCACTCCCTTTGTCAGACACATATGTTGATTTAATTGCCTTGGATAAGTTTACTCACAAAATCCTATTCCAAGGCACTAAATCCTAAGCTAGTTTGTGCACCGTAGAAAATAAAATCGTGACTAATCAGTTTTAAATTATAGAATTAATTTTAGTGGCCGTGATTACTCAAAAAGGTATGGTAGTGAAACTCATGATGTTATGACTCAACAAGAAAAGTAAGTATAAATATAATGCAAAGTACTAACTTCAATTTTCAATGAATGATATGATTCTCAAAACAAATGCAATTTTCAATTTCAACTCTGGAATTCTAAAGTAAAAATGCAATCTTTCATTACATGCATTAAGATAATGACAAGGACTCAAAAGACCAAAATGCCAAGCAATGAAAAATGCCTAATATTTTTTTATTTTCAATATAATAAAAATGAAAATGAATGGACTGAACAACAACTTGATATATAAATTCTACTGTTTATAGAAAGAGATACCTCAAGAAGAATACCAAGAAGCAGAGCACCCAACCCAATGTACAAGAAAAATCAAAATGAAAAGGTGATGAGAAAGACTCCTCCTAAAAATTCAACCCCAGATAGGTTTCATGTCATCCCATGGACACTCAACAGTCACTACAGAGACCTAAGAAGACTCAGCAAACATCAAATCCCACCCATCAACCATAAAACCCAGTAAACAAGCGCAAGAGGTCAATGTACGTGACTATTCAGGGAAACAAATAATATGTATGCATCTTGCAGAGGGACAGCCCATGTATATACACGACTGTGAAGACAAAAGACGCGTATATGTTTCAAAAAAACAAGGCTATGCAAGGGAGAAGGCTGGAAACTTAGACCCAGAGTGAACAGAAGATCTTAAGAAATGGTACAACAAGAAACAAAAAAGTAATGAGAGCAATCTAAGGAGAAAAGTACTCCAAAACCTAAGAAAGAAGGTCAATCCCTAGTATGATCACCAATTCAGTTACGAGGGGAAACTCTCTATGGCTAGGGTAAACCACAACAGATGGAAATTACTATAGAAGTCAAATCTATCCCAAAACAGGCTATATAAACCAATATGAAAGCGAGATAAGAAAAAGGCCTACCTCATCTGGATGTTCGATGAAGTCCACCATTGAGCACTTTGACTCAAAGCTATATACCTACAACTAGTTCTCAACAACCAAGAAAAGAAAGCATATGGTGATAATATAAAAGGTTAGCGCATTAGATAGCATAATCCATTAGTATACATAAAAAATATTCCCATGGATAATAATCAAATATTTGTGAGATATCAATTGGATGAGAAAAGAGTATTTATATTAATAAATGATCAACAGAAGTGAAAATATTATAGACTTCTGTGTCGACATGGTTCAGAACCAAGAAACTAAGTTCCTTCCAGTTGGGCCTCCACCACTTCAATCCTGCACCAAAGGAAAGCTGATAGAAGAGATACAATGAGGTTCTCAATCAATAAGAGAAGAGCTTGGGGGCTGAGCATTGTGTTTAGACTTAAAGGAAAAAGGGATGCAGACTCAATATGAAGTAAATCATTTTTCCAAAGTAACTTTGCTCTCAAAGTTGAATTCTTTCTCCTCTTTTCCATAGCTCGGAATTGGCCCATTTATAGCCTTCAAATGGAACTGAAGGGATGATTCAGAGCGTTTCCAGTAAATGAAAGGCCAAGGATCATAGATCTCATGTCATGACATGGAAACCCGACTCCATTTTTCATTTTTTGGCACAAATCTCAATGTACACAGGTTGTAGAGGAGTATCCTGTGTATACGCATGTTGTATAGTAGGCAATGTGCGTACATGTGAAAAAAAATGTATTCTTTCTCTGGAACTAGCAAAAATGGGATGACAAGTCTGCATAGGGAAATGGAATAAGGCCTTTTATGCAAGATGGCATAGGGTGAGGAAACTATTTCTATAACATGGGTGGCCACCGATATCCACCTGGATCAGCCAATAAAACCAATATCTGATCCACTAGGAAACTGTCACATCAGCAGAGAGTACATGGATTATAGAGGGGGACTCATTGAACCTATATCTCATTAAGTGGCAATAATTTGAAGACAGTAACTCATAGGAGCTTCATTTTTTTCAACTAGAGGAGAATGATGAGTACAAAAACTAAAAATAATCGACGCTTCATATGCAAACAAGGCAAAACTAATGCATTTAAATTATAAGAGAATCAATGCTCTACATATGACAAAAAATGAAAAACTAGTGCGGGATAATTATAAATGCACTGGGCATTTATATTATATTAACGCATCAAGGAGTTTGTATTCTATTAATACACTGGAGTAGGTTTTTCAAGATCGCACCAGTGCGTTTTGACAATAACAAAAGCAAAAAAGAAAATCCTCTGCTACAACTTCCATTTGTCCATTTTTTTTTTGTTATATGGAACAGCCATTAAAACCTCTACAGTTGATAGAGGAGGTTGTAGCAGAGTTTTTTTTTTTTTAAATTTTCCAAATTTTGTAACACTAAAAAACTCTGCTAGAAGGTGTTCTCCTTGTAGTGAGATGAAATGAAGAAATAGTTGCAGAAAATGCTGGAGTAGGGAGTAATTCAACCAAGCACCTCACCTTGTCGGTCACCTATGATTATAGTATCCAAGAAGGATGGGACTTGGCAAATGTGTATCAACTGCAGAGCTTTGAAATAAATTACACTCAAGAATCACTTAAGATAAGGAAAGGTTTGTATAAGTGTTTGGTCATGCCATTTGGTTTATGTAATGCACCAACTACATTTATGATATTGATGAATGATGTATTACGGCCATATTTAGATTCATTTGTTACAATGTATTTGGATGATATATCGGTTTATATCTCTACCTAGGAGGAGCACATCTCACATATCATGCATGGGTTAGAGACTTTGAAAAATATCCAGGTATCGGCTAACCTCAAGAATTTTTATTTTTCTTAGTATTCACTAGTGTATTTGGTGTATGTGATCAAAAGAGGGGAGATCAATATAGATACTACAAATATGGAGGCCATCATAAAATGGCTAGTTCCTACTTATGTCACTAAAGTTAGGATCTTTGTTGGAGCAACATAGTACCTATGTTTAATGTACCCCAACTTAACTAGGACCCATTACGAGTAGAATACACATTAAATATAATATTTATACTCGATAATTTCCTATAGATTAACAGCTATAGATCACACACATATTTAACCATTGCTTATCCCATAATTTTAAATGCATCTACAACATAATGAAAACTATGAATACAAATTTTAAGAAAACAAAAAAATACTCAACATTCATATAAAACATTTATACAATGGAATAAACATAATAAAAACAACAAAACACTTATCTATTAATAAAAGTGAGCAATTGGTTGCATATGAAAGATGGACCTCCTATCCATAGGAAATGATATTCATTTTCTCTCAACAACGGGCGACCATCGAGATGAGGCTACGAGTCTACAAGGAGAACCGACCCTCCTGGATGTCCTCTCTCGACACAAAATAACCCAAAATCTAGGAATCTACTCCAAAAATAGTTCCAATCCACTAGATATCTTCCACACAACCTTCACAACCCGAGGAATGTGCCCCCTTCACTTCTCTCATTTTATCGGGTTGTACCATTTGTCTAATGCTCCCCCTTCACTGGTGTTAGTGCACCATTTTAACAGGGTTTTCGGTTCACTGGATAGATATGATTCTCTTGGTTGGGCACTCTCTGACTTCTCAACTGCTCTAGGAGTGATCACAACAACCTTCACAAGGCTCTTGATCAATTTCCTCAAACATAAATGCACTACATACTTACATCCCATTCTTATAGGAATATATGCCTCTTAATCAACATAAACATAGCTCAACAATGGTTTCCTTGAAGTAAATCATGGCGGGTTCTCTTCCCAATAACTAGGTCCTCCCTTGCTACCCAAAATCTACATGTAAAAAATTGTCTTTTTTTGCATATGAATTTCCCTTCTTTTCTCATGATTGGTTGACTCTCACTTTTCTAAAACATGATTCTACTTTAACCCCATGCTCCCAATAACTATGATATGTGAATCCTCACACCAAAGCTCTTACATGAGTCTAATGATTGACTTTAGGAACACTCAATAAAAAATTAGAAGGTTTATACACAATAATGATAAAATTCAGGAATGTGGGTTAGATTAATACCCATGAATAAAATATCCCTTGGACCCCTCTCTCTTGTCGAATCATAGTCTCCCCATCATTTTCATCTCTCTCATATCATAACAATGATTATTTTTTTTATTAATGATTCTCAATATGCATCTACATATGTTGGTCCCCAACCATATTAATCAATATGGTTTGTTTTCCCAAAACATATTGGCTCACTATCCTAAATCACATTTGTACAATTACATTATAATTTGTGGGTATTAAAATTGGGGATGTTACATTCTCCTCCCCCTTGTTTTTGCATTGTCGTCGGTGCAAAACACCATATGATGTACATAAATTACAATGCTAGGTTTTCTAGCCTTTAATCAACATATAGGATCTTTGGCCTAACATCACACAGGAATTGTAGCCTAAATATAAATTCATAGGCACTCCAACCCCAAAAACCATGAATACATAGGCTTTTCCACCACAAAACATAGATACATAAACCACTAGCCTTCTCCTACAACTATCATGATTTCCACCATCTTTGTTGCACACACCTACCCAACCCAAAGAATGTACCCCTTCACCATTCTCAGTTCATAGAGTTGTACCATTACTAATGTTCCCCCTTCACTTCTCTCACTCCATCGGGATGCACCATTTTAACAAGGTATCTAGCACAAGTGGTCGAGAAGCTCACTATCGTGAACTCAAGAGAATTTGTTGTTAGGAAAACTACTAGGAATTAATAAGACAAATCTTGTTGTAGTAGTGAAACTCACAAAGGATTTCACTCTTCAATCCTAACAATCTGTCTCTTTGACAATGCAATTGCCACATAAGATTTTTCTATTTATGTCTGACAACATGGTTCTTTGATAGTGCGAATACCACACATGAGTTCACTCTTCAATCCTGACAACCTAGTTCTTCTACAACCCCAGCAATTTGCTTCTTCAATCTTCAACAAATACAGACAGTTGCTAACACGTCTACTAGACTTTAATCTTTGCTTAACTTCTCTTTCAAAGTTCTATGTCCTTGCAATACTCACCCTTTAGGCTCATCCATCCCTTTCACTCTTATACAATTCCTCATGCCATCCATCATTTTCCAATGTATTCTTGCACAAGAAAGTGCCAACCAGTGGCAATTTTATCATCTACATCATATGCATACAATTAACATATGATACAACATTCTCGATTATTGATTTTCCAATCTATTTTATACAAGAAAATAAAATTTCCAAGAATGAGATTTATGTTCATTGTGTTTGGCTCTTGTATATGAAATCATAGGTATTCTTTATGGGCTTACACCATTTCCACATAGAATACCATTTTCCTGCATTTTCTCAACTTTTGTGCAGCCAAAAAAAATGTTATCATTCATGAACATTTATAGTAGTTCATGAAGTGATCTCAGAATTGTATCTTATCAACAATTCAATCATTTCCATCCTTTATTCATATTAAAATGGAATTAAACTATTAATCATATTATTTGGAATGAAACTATCATTCATTGTACATGCATTATCATCACGCCAAGATTTTCATAATGCAATCAAACTTTACCAATAAATAAAACCAATGTGTCAATACCCATGGACACATTTACACAGTGCATCCTTGCATTGACTTTGTATTTCCATATATCCATGTCATGTATTCTACCATGGTGAGTTGTAAGGTCTACCCAATTCCTCAATACATCATCTTAACTCTTCCCCACAACCTATCACATCATTTGGATGCCTTCCTATCCAACCCATACACAACACTAGGAATATAATTCTCTTAGTGCTATTCCATGTCGGCAAAGAGGTTGCAGTCCAAATGTCGATTTTACAAGGGAAAACCATTATGAATTTGGATGGTACTATATCCATTCCATATCCATACAAAACATGGCCCCACACATGGCCATGTCTAATGGAATTCATTGCTACACTGGGAGTATGTCTCTTGACTTGACTTGGTTATGATATCATAACATATATAACGTAATATGCAATTAAATTTATCCTAAATGCATTCAATAATTACACAACATGTGTATATTCAAGGCCCTCTTATCTTACATCAATTCAAATTATTGGAAAATTTAGCTCATAGAATTCTTACCTCAATTCCCTTCAACATTTATGCAACATAAATGACCCCAAATTCATAACTTCATGGATGTTATTACATTAATTGATGATACCTAATCAACTGGTATTTTGTAGAATCTTGGAAGCTCCCTTCACCAACTTCTTATCAACATTTTACCATCCCCAATCGTCTTTGTATGGGTGGCTATCACAAACACCAACATGATCATCACCTTCATCAATGCTATAAATGTTTCCTGGATGCATAATCCATCATTAGTCATATTCAAATATCGTGACAACATCATTTCACATATAGAAATATGTTTCTCTCAATCTACAAGCATGCCATGTTGAATCATGTATGCATTCACACACACACATCAATATGCACCAAACATTCATTTTCATCATGCTTACTTCATGCACTTGATTTTTTTCTTTATTATTTGTCTGATTCATCATTTCCTTTATGCACTCCGATGCATATTCATTTTATCTTTATTTATTTATTTTTGTGTTGTATATGGTTTTCCTTGAATTCCTATAGATTTTGGTCTCCCTATCATTTTTATCATCTATGCACCACTCCTTCCTAATTTGAACCCTCTAGACAAGCCCCACTTGCCCATTTTGCATTTCTAGCCACTATATTCACTAATGTTTCCATCTCACATTTGCTTCCTGTCCCAACATCTTTTGGCTAAAAATTTTCAGAATTCATAGTGTTGTAACATGCACTACTTGAGTTGAATATAAATATTGAAATCTAATTAACCACTCCCCATTTCCTCGACCATACCGGTCTTGAAATCAATCTCATTGATTGGCATTTCAACATACTAAATTGTTTCCTTTGTGTCATCTTTTCCAATATCTTTTTTTATCCATGTCTTTGCTAAATTTTAAATACCTCCCTTCACTTCATTGAGTGATTGACTGTGAAGCATTTCTTGGCCACTCAAGACTAGTATGTAATTCAATGCTACATTCCTCCATTTGCACCTATACCATTCTTCCAATTTTCAATCTGATAATAGAGGAAAATTTCTTGTTCAAAGTACTTTAGAAAAAATTGCTAGATAATATCTAACAATTCCTTCTTCCTTCATTCCTATTCTTGCACTTAGAGATGACTCATCCACTCCATGAGTCACACCTCATCTCATGATATCCATCTTCCTTCTCTCACAACAAACTTTATATCCTTCACTACATTTCTACCTTCAATGCTATGGAGTCCTCCTTAACTGCTTATGCATGCTATGACATTCTTGTCCTGTTGGATTCATGATTTATGTGAGAACCTCTATTGATTTTCCTATGAAACACATTAAGAATCTATAGTAGTTGAGTTCTAATATTTCTCTACCCTTCCTTAGTCCTTTTTCAAACTTTCATCACCTACTCTACATCCCTACAGTTCCCCCTACAACACATTGATACTTCAACCAACTATACAAGCTTGACCTTATTCCCTATCCAATGGACCCTGGGATTAATATGGAACCTACTGACAAAATCATCATTTGTGAAATCTTATCCTCTTGTTATCAATCCCTTCACACAACACTCTTTGTTGGAGTGCTCCTCTTCTTATTAACAATGCCTTGTTAATAAGCTCAAATCTTTTTTATTTTTCCAAGATATTGCACTTCAAATGTTCCTATATACTTATGCATAGGAACTATCATGGGCATATGTGTTCTTCCTTGCCCAACAATGACCTCTAGCACTCACCTCTATCATTTGGGAATGTTTCTCCAAATTTTGAGATTATTTGGAAAAAATACTTGCATTGAGTAGTTACATGGTGTTGGGTATGTGTTATATTCTTTGCACAACTAGCTCTAGTGTCTGCTACATTGCGAAGGGTGTAGAGGGCCCCACTTCAGGGGTTGCAGGGGAAATATCCCCCTTGCGCAAGGGTTCGGGGGTAGCGACCCTAAGAAAAAAAAAATTCCTCAGGAAACATGTCACATTTTTGCCTCGGTTTTTGTGTCACCTTGATTTTCATGTCCATTGTTGGGTGTTTTTTCGGAACATGGTTTTTGCCGATGGTTTTCTATTTTTGGTTAAGGGATTACGGTTGTTTAATAATCCAGGTCATTGCCTTAGGTTTTTGGATGCCATTGGATCTTACATGTATATTGTATTGTAAACAATGTATCACCATGAATGAATACATAATATGTTGGTTTTCTTGGTTTGGGTTTCCAGGGGAAAAATCTATGTGTAATGTGTGTATTTTCCATTGTAACTTTTATATTCTTTTATTGAAAATTTGTTTTCAATAAAATATTGTACAAGGTTAAAATCTACATTTGGTATCACAACTTTGTTGGCTTCAGGGGGGTTCCTTTGTGGTCAAGGGTTTGGCTCGGTATTGTGATAAGCCTTTTTACAGTGGGAGATCTGTGGTATTTATTTTTCAGAAATGGCGAGCAGTTAAAAAATGGAGATCGATAATTTTAATGGGAAAGTTCTGAGTTGTGGAAGATCAATATGGAATGTTTGTTGGTGGACAGAGATCAGTGGATCGCGGTGGATCCAAGTACTGCACCTACAGAAACTTTAGCAGATGACTAGAAAAAGTTGGATCAGAAGGAGAAGAGAACAATCCGACTGTGTCTCTCACATTCAGTATTACTGAATGTGTCAAAGGAATTTATAGCCAAAGAATTATGGAATAAGTTGGGGAATTTGTATTAGTCTAAGTCCCTAGTTAACTTTTTCTGAGAAAGAAGTTGTATAACCTGAGGATGAGAGATGGAGACTCGGTGGTAGAGCATTTGAACACCTTCAATATGGTAAGTCAGTTAGTATCTGTTGATATTAAAAATTCATATGAAGATAAGTGTATCAATTTATTGTGCTCTTTACCAGACTCGTGGGATAGTCTGGTTGTGGCCATAGGTAGTAATAAAACTTCCTTGAATTTTGATGAAGTGGTATCATCCTTATTGTTAGAGGAGATGAGGTGGAAGAACATGGAAGGACATAGTACAGATGCATTATTTGCAAGAGGATGCTCCCAAGAAAGAAATAGGTCTAAGTCCTCAAGTGGGAGATCTAAGTCTAAGGGTAGATATAAATCTCCCGGAAAGTTTGTAAAGGTATGTTGGGGATGTGGAAAATAAGGGAACTACAAGAAGCAGTGTAGATCCAAAATTGAGAAAAAGAAGGGATATGAAGAATCTCTTTACATAAAATAAAATACTTCCAAGGAAGAAGGAGGGGATGTGTACTTGGATTCTTCAAGCACACATGCAGATCATGAGGCATGGTTGGTTGAATCAGGTGCATCCTTTCATATGACTCCCCACAAGGAGTGGTTCTGTGAATATGAAAGGTATGATGGAGGTAATGTTTTCCTAGGTCATGACTCGACAACCAGAATCATAGGATGAGGAAAATTCAAGTTGAGGCTCATAGATGGAAGGATTAGAACATTACTTGGTGTTCTATACATCCCAGGTTTGGCCAGAAATTTGATTTATGTAAGCAAAATGGATGATTTAGAGGTAAAAACAATATTTGAAAAGGAAACCTATAGGATGGTTTGAGGAGAAATGGTGTTTATAAAGGGAGTTTGGTCTGGAAATCTATATAATATACAAGGAAGCCCCATTAGTGATGGGTGTAATAGTTCCATTGTTCCAGATATTGGATTTGAAGAAGAAAGAACTCCTATATTCTCTAGAGAAAATATTATGCTATGGCATCAAAGATTGGGGCATATCGAAGAGAAGGGTATCTGACTACTACATGGTAAAGGTATGGTTGAAGGTATGTCTAACTGCTCTCTGGATTTTGATTTCTGTGAACATTTTGTATATGGGAAGTAGAATCAGGTAAGATTCCCCTCTAGTGCAACGAGGGAAGAAGGAATTTTATAGCTATTTCACAGTGATGTGTTTGGACCTGTATCGGTTCCATCATTGATAAAATCTATGTATTATGTCTCATTTATAGATAACTTCTCGAGGAATACTTAGATATATTTCCTCAGGAAGAAATCTGAAGTCTTTGATAGGTTTAAAGAGTTTAAGGCTCTTGTTGAGAATCAAACACAGAAAAGAATTAAGGTGTTGAGGACAGATAATGGCAGAGAGTTCTACGAGAATGAATTTTAAGAATTATGTAAGAAGTGTGGTATATAAAGGAAGAATACTACTCCATATACACCTCAACAAAATGGATTTGCAGAAAGGATGAACAAGATGCAGGTGAAAAAAGCAAGGTGCATGCTCATTCATGTCAGGTTAGGGAAAGAATTCTAAGAAGAGGAAGTGGGTATTGCATGTTACCTGGTCAACAGATCACCCTCATCAACAATGGATGAAAAGACTCCACAAGAGGTATGGACTGGTAAGAAACCTTCTCTCATACATCTCAAGGTATTTGGATGTGAGGCCTATGTTCATGTTCCAAAGGAAAACAAGAGTAAGCTAGATAAGAAGGATGAAAAGTGTATCTTTATTGGGTATAAATATGGTCTCAAAGGTTATAAGATTTGGAACCCAAAAACTAAGAAGGTTTTCTATAGATGAGATGTGGTATTTAGAGAAATGAAGGATGTTGTTAAACAGGAAGTCTTATCAAGTAAGGAAGAAATAGAGAAAATAGAGTTTGATTTAAAGGATTATGAATCAGACTCTACAAAAAAACAGGAATAAGAAGAAGAATATCCCCATACTCCAGTATTGAGGAGATCATATCGAGAAAGAAGGCTACCAGAAAGGTATACTCCATCTGATTTTCGTTCAAATTTTTCTTTGTCTATTACTGATGATGATCCTATAACTGTCAGGGAGGTAGTGGATTCAAAGGATGGAAAGCTCTTGAAAAAGGCCATGGATGAAGAAATTCGAGCCTTGGATAAGAATGAGGCTTGGGATCTAGTGGATTTATCGACTGGAAGAAATCCCAATGGAAACAAATGAGTATTTAAAAAGAAGTTGAATGCAGAAGGAAAAGTGGAGAAATACAAAGTTTGGTTAGTAGGAAAGGGTTATTCCTAGGTTAAGGGAATTGATTTTGGTGAGATTTTTTCTCCTATTGCCAAGTTAACTTCTATAAGATTTTTGTTATTTGTTGCTTCTGCATTTGATATTGAATTAGAATAGATGGATGTGAATACAACATTCCTACATGGGGATATGGAAGAAGAAATCTATATGAAGTAGCCAAAAGGATTTGTTGTGAAGGAAAAAAAGGCGCTGGTATGCAAGATGAAAAAATCCTTGTATAGTTTAAAATAATCGCCAAGGATGTGGTATAAAAAATTTGATACTTATATGCTGGGAGTTGGCTTCACAAGAATCAAATAGGATCACTATGTGTATTTTAAATTAATTGGTGATCATTTGATTTATTTGGTATTGTATGTGGATGGTATATTGCTGATAGGAAACAACAAGGAGATTATCCAAGATGTGAAAACTCAGTTTTCCTCTAAATTTGACATGAAGGATCTCGGTGCTTCATATTTAATTTTAGGAATGGAAATTAAAAAGAGATTGGAAAAAGAGGAAAATCTGGTTAAATCAGAGAAATATGTCGAGACAATATTGCAGAGGTTTAATATGTAGGAATGTAAATCGATCAAGGTCCATATTCCTATTGGTGTAAAGTTATCTGCAAATCAGTGTCCCAAGACACTAGAAGAGGAGGATGACATGTCTCGTGTTCCATATGTGAGTGTAGTTGGCATTTTGATGTATGAAATGGTATGTACTAGACCAAACATTGCACATGCAGTGGGAGTTTTGAGGAGGTATATGTCAAAACCGGGGAAGGAGCATTGGACAACAATAAAAATGGTTTCCAGGTATTTGCATGGCACTACTAGCTATGGATTGTGATAACAAGGAAGACCAAGATTGGACAGAGTGTGGGACATACATGTCTTTGTGGATGCAAATTAGGCTCGAGATATGGATCGTAGGAGATCTACAAGTGGGTATGTGTTTAATCTGTTTGGAGGAGCAATCAATTGGACAAGCAAAAGACATGATGTAGTGGCACTTTCAACTATAGAAGCTAAATACATAGAAACCACTCATGCAATAAGTAAGGAAGCAATATGGTTACAAATATTGTGTTCAAGTATTGGGTTGGTACAACAATATTAAAGGATATATTGTGACAATCAGAGTACAATGTTTCTGGAAAATAACCCAACTTATCATTCAAAGACAAAGCATATTGATACTCAATATCACTTTGTGAGAGACATGGTTGAATAAAAGAAAGTGTTTCGGATGAAGGTGGACACTTTGAAGAATGATGTAGATTCACTAACAAAATCTGTGAGCACTGAGAAGTTCTCTTGGTGTAGAGGATCCATGGGCATTGTTGCCCTGAATTGTTGACTATGTAACCATATGACCCTGTATATGCAAAGAAAACAACAAGTGGGAGAATGTTGGGTACATGTTATATTCTTTGGACGAATAGATATAGTGTCTTCTATGTTGCGTAATGTGTGCAGTGGGGTTTGAGGGGGGCCCACCAGTCCCCCCCTTCGGGGTTCGTAGGAAGTACCCTTGAGAATGTTTTTTCCTCAGGAAATGTGTCGCATTTTTTCCTTGTTTTTCATGTCGCCTTGATTTTCATGTCCATTATTGGGAGATTTTTCGGCACATAGTTTTTTCTGATGGTTTTCTATTTCTGGTTAAGGAATTAGGGTTGTTTACTAATCCAAGTCATTGGTTTAGGGTTTTGTATGTTGTTGGCTCCTATATGTATATTGTACTGTAAACAATGTATCACTATGAATGAATATAGAATATCCTGGTTTTCTCAGTTTGGGTTTCTAGGGGAAAATATCTATGTAATGTGTGTATTTTCCATTGTATATTTTCTATTCTTTTATTGAAAATATGTTTGCAGTAAAATATTGTGCAAGGTTAAAATCTGCACATAGTTCATGGAATCCAATTCCACTCTTCCTAAAACTTCATGGAGAAACCTTATACTCCCCTACATACCTTAGAATTTTTTTCATGTTATCATATGGATTACCTTTCGAATGAACATACTCATGCTTCAATCTGATTTATGAGCTAAAAGTTATGGCTTCTTGAAATTTCCATCTTTCTCAATGACGTCCTTCAAGTCCACCAGTCGACTTCCTTTTGATTCCTTAATAAATATTCTACTCAAAACTACATTATGAGTGGATATCTATATTATCCTATCCAATATCTTTCCAATGACTACTTTCTTTATCAATTCTAAAAATTGAGCAGGAAGTTATAGTCAAATGAATATTTCCAATTTACTCCTCTTGCGCACCCTCTCCCAAGTGCAAAATAATATCAAACTTCAAATTTGGCCACCTTCATAGGTAAATATATTAGTAAAGTAACAAACTTTTTTATGAGACAAAGATAACATTGTTGACTTTGAATTCACAACAACTCTCATATTGTCAATCTGATGATCAAGTCAAAATTTGCATCAATCTGGAAATGACAACTTTGCCCCTTTTGCACTTTATCCTAGCTTAGAAATTTTAGCCATGTTCATGCATCTCTACACCAACTCCTTTTGGATTTTGACCAAAGCTCAATTGGTTATCTTCATTCCCACATTTTGAATGGTATTTCAAATTTCACCTTCATTCGAGCTCCGAGATGATAGTTATGGCATGCAAAAGTTTTGATTGTTCTCCCATTTTTATCCCTATATGCTATAGGTGTCTTCTTTCTCTTCCTATACATTTTTTATGTACTTGGATTCCAAATCTGGTTCCATGGATTACATCTATGGTTCATGATATTTTCATAGATT
Source organism: Picea mariana (assembly GCA_032191745.1). Classification (NCBI taxonomy): domain Eukaryota; kingdom Viridiplantae; phylum Streptophyta; class Pinopsida; order Pinales; family Pinaceae; genus Picea; species Picea mariana. The sequence continues at coordinate 22,730 of JASDQU010881088.1, forward strand.
ACTCATGTGCCCCAAAAAAACTTCTAAGAAAGGAGTTATGCACTCTAGAAGTAAATGGGTACTTACATTATACCTTGCACTGCCTTAGCTATAACTTCCTCATACTAGCTCTATATTCTCTTGGAATAGATCGTTGGAAATACCTCACTAAGATATTTCATTTTAAGTTGCAAAGACTTTGTGTACCTTTGGTAGAAATAGTTCTCATGTTTTTGACTACATAAAAATGTTGTTTTGGGCCTCAAAATCGCTCTGCAAGTTCAAGACCTTCAAAAATATGAAAATTTCATAGAAAAATGATTGTTCTACTATTATAACAGTCTATTAATCTATGTCAATGATCTCAAATTGGGAATAATATCAATTTTCGATCCGTTAAACCTTTCCCAGGCCCATGGATGAATCTCCACCATTGATCGTGAACTCGAGGAAATCTGAACCATTGATTTCAAACATATGAAACCTTATCAACAATCAACGATTCATAATTTTTTTGAAAAACCAACTTGTTTGCAAATTTCCCCGAACCTCAATCATCACCTATTATACATCCCTCTTGGAAAATCATTTTTTCCCATGAACTTCACTGAACCTGGATCAACGATGATCAACCATTTTTTGGTTGATGTGGCAACTACGCTGATTTGGCATGACACATTGACACTAACGTGGCATGTCACATGGATGTTGACATGGAAAACTAGTTGTCATAGCATGACACCTAGATTTCGATGTAGCATGACACTTGGATGTTGAGGTGGAATGACATGTGGATGTTGACACTACATGACATGGTATCCTCCTCTTTCCCTTTCATCGACGATCGACAACTTCCCCTGGATGACCAAAACCATACCAATTTTGTCAACCCCCAACCATAAGTGATTAACGATTAATGATTTTCTATGTTTGAACCATAGTTCACCAATCTATTCAATTCAACCATCAATCATCAATGATTTATGTTGGAAAACAAAACACTTTTCCAAATTCACTGATCTGACCATCGGTCATCAAGGATTTCTCTTAGTTGTCCAAATTTTATGATGATCTTTGCTGAAATCAGATACTTATAAATTTTCAACCAAGATCCATGACGAATCTGAGCCATTTATATTCTCCACTTTGCAAACCTATGAAAATGAATCTCGACCATCGATTTTCTCCATTTTCCAAACCTTTGAAGATGAATCTCGATCATCGATCTGGTCTAGTTTACAAACCTCCAAAAATTAATCTCGATAATAGATCTACTCCATTTTCCAAACCTCCAAACATTAATCTCAACCATTGATTTTCGAGACTTTTCCAATTTGTAAAAATGAATCCTAGCCATTGATATGCTTCCTTTTACAAAACTCCAAAAAGGAATATAGACTATTAATCTTCTTCCTTTTGAAAAACACTAAAAATGAATGCAAACCGTGGATATGCTTCCTTTTTCAAAACCCAAAAAATGAATCCAAACCATTGATCTTCTTCCTTTTGCAAAAACCTGAAAATGAATCCAGACCACTGATCTGCTTCCTTTTGCAAAATGTCAAAAACATATAAGTTTTTAATCACTTCTATAATGAATTTGGATCATTGATCTCGAAATCAAACACAATATTGGCCTTTGATCCATCAAATTTCACCCAAATTCTTTAGCTACCATTGAAACATAAATTTCAACCTTCCAAGTCAAATTTAGCTCTGCAACTTGTAGATTAACAACATTTGATTATCTCTTCAATGATTTTGAGGGAAATTCTGACCCAAATTCTCTCAAAAATATGGGGATTTCACTCTGAAATTCATCATTTTCCCCAAAAACATTAGAGACCCAAAATATGTAAGACTGGATTTTTCCAAATTCACATTGATCTTATCTCATACAAGCCTGATATTGGAACAAGAAGCTTTGATACCATAATGTAACATTCCCCAACTTAATTGAGGCCTATTATGAGCAAAATACACATTAAAAATAAGATTTTTTACTTAAATTTCTTGTAGTTTTCCAACAACAAATCACACATAGATTTAACCATTGTTGATACCATAATTTTAAATGTTTCTATAGCATAATGAAAACCATGAATGCAACTGTTCAAGCAATGAAAAATAACCCAACATTTATATAAACCTTTTGCACAATGGAATAAACATAATAAAAACATCAGAACACTTATTTGTTAAGCCTATGAGTCCATAAGGAGATATGACCACCCTTGAGTAGAGCCTATGAGTCCATAAGGAGATTTGGCCCTCCTGGTTTTCCTCTCTCGACACACATCATCAAAAAACCCAGGAATATACTCCAACAATAGTTCCAATCCACCAACTCTCTTCCTCACAAACTGCACAACACAAGGAATGTACCTCTTTCAATACTCTTAGTCCATCAGGTTGTACAATTATTGTAATGTGCCACATTAAATACTCTCAGTCCATTGAGTTGCACCATTTTAATAGCATTTCCATTGCATTTAGTTGTCGAATCCCTCATCTAGGGACTCTAGGACCATTCAGTTGCACTAGGAGTGCTCACAGTAGCCTTTAAAAGGATATTGAGAAATTTCCTCAACATGAAATACATTGCAGGATTATAGCCCATTTTCAAAGGAACACATGCCTCTTTATCACCAAAAACATAGCCCAAAAAAATCAACACATAATAAAAAAATCATTCAAAGTGGGAGATAGAGTTTGGTTATATTTAAATAAGGAAAACTTACAGGTTCTTGTAAGAGATCAAGGCTCTATGGTATGGCCCTTCTAAGCTATTGGTGAAGGTGGGGATAATTCCTATACACTCAGTCTATTCCCATACATGTGTATGTACTTAGTAGTGAATGTGTATAATTTGAAACTCTATGAGAATTCCACGCTGGATCAGGTGGAGAGTAGATCCTATTTACCATAGAAGAATTAGCACCATATTCTAAGGAAGAGTTGGAAAAGGACATTGTTTTTCAAAATAGGTCCAGAATTACAATACAAGGGTAGCATGACCTTTGGCAAATTGGGTTGAAAGGACAACTTCCAAGAAAATCGAAATGATACTCAAGAGAGAAGGTAGAGAAAAAAATTCTTCACCTCATTCAACAAATATTTTGGGGAACAAAATCCTCCCTAAATTGGGAGGTATGATTCAGATTGGATCATTATATAATTTTCCATCTACCTCAATACTTTCTAGGACATGGAAAAAATTGGAGCAATCCACTTGCATAGCCATTTTGGCGGCAAGTCCCAATTTGGAAAATTAGGATCCAAAAGATGTTCTGAAAACTTATAGATCCATTTGAGGAATCAAATGGAACTTTTTGGGTCAAAACCTAATAAGGAAATATTTCATATTCTACACATCGATTCCTTTCCAACGATCCAAGAATTGTCTCAATCGAAATTTGTATGCAAAATTTATTCCTCCCACAAGTTGACCTATCGTGTTAACCACCATGGTACGAGTTGATGACACGTTACCCCCCATTACTCAAAACAGTGGGGTATCCATGTGTGGATTTTCAAGAATATTCTACAAGCTCCAAACCTTATCACTAATTGAGCATTGAGGAATTTAAAACCCCAACCCTAGATGGCTATTAGGCTATGTTAAATACCAGGCTACTAGGAGGAGAAGGGGTTCCATTTTTTTGTATTGTACTTTTCCATAGTTGAACAGAGTATCCAAGGAGTTGTATTTTGAGAGAATATAAAAGGAGGTATGGGATTATTTAGTAATCGTTCAGGCCATAGTGTCAATGGAAACTCCATAGTGAGTGTCTCTTTCTTTGTACTTCCTTTCTATAATTGTTCAGAAAGGAGAGAAGAGCATAGGCCTTACCTCCTAGTTGGGTTTTTTCCCATATTGGGTTTCCCAGGATACAACTTGTGATCAATTGTGTGGATGGTGTGTATATTTTTCCTTGTTCTTCCATTTTCATATTCAGTTAATTTAATAAATTCAAGCAAAGTTAATAATTAAACAATCTAGGATCTAAGGAACTAAACCGAAAAAATCTAAGAATTTAAAATAGTTTAAGATATGTTGTTATGAACTATTCTAGTGGAATATACATGGAAATTTACATATCATGGATTTTGCCTCATTATTGTTGGCTTTCCATATTCCCCAAGTAAACCTATTTTTTCAATTTCCCTCAAGATCAAATATTATTCCCTTGACACCTATGGCTTCTCAATAGTTAGTTTTTTTTTTATTAGGATTATTTTTTTAAATAAGTCACAACATATCTATTTGCATTGTAAATGCACCTCATGACACTCATATAATTACACTTTCATAAATGTATACACACACACACACACACGCACACATGGAATAGTAGGTATATTAGCTTGGTAGAAAATCCTCAGTTTAGGTTATATTCGGTTTTGATTTACTAACATCACATTTAAGAAAGCACCATAAGGACAACAACTATGAGAACTATAGATTCACAAACAAAATATGAGCTTCTAAAACATGTTTTTTTGTTTTCCTCTAAAAAATAAAAATCCAAACTTCTTATTCATAATAATAATAAACAGCTACATTTGTAAATGCTACAAGAGTACTTCATAAGATTTAAGAATAGTTTCCTCCCTATTTCCCCTCATGTGCACATGAATAAAACCTTCACTTTCAGGGGTGAAATTACAAACAACGTTTTTGGCTTGAGGGTGGTGGTCCTCCTCGAGGGATCATGTCATGGTTTCTTGCTTGGTGATATCATGGTTGATGATTTTATCTTGATTGAGATGTTGCATGAGATGCTAGGTTGTTGAATGGCTTGGTTGATATTGATTTCTTCATGCTTGAAGGTAACATTTGATAACATACTCCTAGTTATTGTGATTGGTGAATGCCTTTATGGATTAGTTGGTCAGTTCCTTATGTAAGATCAGTAGTGCTCTTTAATTATGAGGACTTGATCAAGATATTATGAATAGACGATATTGCTATTATAGTATGATAGACCAACAACTTGAAAGATTACTCTGATTATTGAAGTATATGGTGTGCTATGATAAAATTGATAGTTAATCACCTAGAGTACTCACACTTTTTGACATGTTCAAGAGAACTTTAAGGTCTTGGAATTAATATTTCTTGATCACACATTTGCAAATAGGTTGGAGAACATGTATCTATAGAATCATAAATATGAAGAAACAATTGAAACTTAGTTTGTTGGTTGAAACCAACATTTATGAGTACTATGTGGATGAGCCCGTGGACATTGAAAATTTGGAGTTATTTTACTAAGGTTTTTACCACTGTGACCATTATACCTTTAAATGTATCTAACACCATATATAATAATTGCATATAGAATAATTTTATCTCTATTTCCTATTAGTTCACACCAACAGACTTTAAAGGAAATTTTGAGTGCAAGGATATTCCAAAGGCAGAAACCATTCACGAAGGATTTGTCTTTCCCAAGGATATTGTTGCAATTGTAAGGAAACATGATTTTAAAACAAATGATCTGAGAAATGAGGTTAAATATTGTCCCACGAGATGACTATTCTCAAGGCACTTCACCAACGAGTGATATGAAAGTTAGCATGTAGACAAAGGCTTGCAATTCGAATTGAATGTATGTATAGCTCTTTATGGATGGATCCATTCTTAGTGAAATAATTGAACAGGATGGAAACCATAGGAGCACTATGGAAACAATCTCTGCTGCAAGAAATAGTATATAGCCCCATCAAATGACTAGGAAATGCCTAGAATTAAGGTATTTGCAGGAGTTATGAAATCAACATAGTACAAGTGTATAAGTTTAGAATCTTTGAAAGGGAAATTAATATATATTTCAAAGGATTACAACTAATAAATTACCTTCCAATAGGCAATATTTGGTAACTTTAATCTATAAGAAAGGAAGAAGAACATGGTTCTTATATTATAATTCATTTCACAGGAAAAAAGGGTATTATTACTGCAGCTTCCTGTGGCATCTAGAGGTAGTTATAGCATCATAAGTCGAACAACATCAGGGAATGAGATAATACGAGATAATAGTAATGTGGTGGTCCATATATGAGCTCAGAACAGTGCTCAAGCCAACCTTTTTCCCGCAAAAAAACTCCAAATCGGAGCCAATGTATGTGGGAAAAATAGGGAGGGATGAAAGTTGTTCGATTTCATGTCTATAGCCGAGCTTAACCCAATAAAGAAGTTAGGGCTGATCCATGTAACTTTGAGGAATAAATTGCATTAATATACCACAATGCACCTTTACTGAATCAAACTTTCAAGTCTGTGGTAGCTAATCAGGTTCTAAGGCATGCTAGTGTTGCTTTATCAAGTCTTTCAGAGGTCTCATGGTAATAATGTTAGTAAATTCAGCAGCATTGAAGGTTCACTGATGGTATTTGTGGACAACATTGAAGAATCTCTTCACATACTCTTTGTTGGTGCAGTTTGTAGAGGGTCTGGAAACATGAATTAGAGGAGTGCTCAGCTTACTAAAGTAACACATAGCGACATCCTATTTTTGAGACCTATGAAACATTAAAGCCTTGACTACAGGGCACCTTCCAGGAGAAAGTTACATTCTTAGCTAAAGAAGAGTGCCCAACATAACGTTTCAGTATGGATGATTGGTGATCATTGGACGATAAATTTTCCTTCATTATGGACAGTTAAACCAGCTAGCTTTCTAGCAAACTCTTGTGCACTTGAGATCCAAACAACAAATATTTCATATATAATGAAGTCTAAAAGGGATACATCACTAAGGGGATATACAGATTGAGTATGTAGAATTACCTTGTTTTGATGGAAGATAATGGTAGAGGATACATGAAGGAGAAGAGGTCGAAACAATCTACTGTCACAAGATTAATGAAATCAATACTATAGTATATCTCTAAAATAATCAAAGGAATGTTTCAAATATGATTCATAAATCGTTGAAGGATATGTTGTACTACACAATGTTCCAATGCAAAACAACTTTAGCAGGGGAATGTCTAGAGATGCTTAGATTACTGTGAATAGGCATATGGTGTGAAAATAAGGTTAATACCTCATGAGGTCTCCTATTTATTCACCTTATGGAGTTGGAAATCAACACATGGTTTTGGGAAATACTTTACTCTTAAGACCATGGTTTCATGCACTTGATGAGGTTACTTAGTCCATGGAATGGGCTAGCAGTTTTGAGAAAACATGGTTTTTTACCCATGGTTTCATGGATGTTTGCATACTTATGGAGGTTGACCACCTTATTTCGTGGCTTGTATTTTCACACTACTCACAAATTTGATTCATCATCTAGAATGGAGAAACCATCTACTTTTTATTTTCCTTAGAAATCGCCAATCAAGAAGGTGCCCAATTGTTGGGCTCTATATTTAGAAATAGCTACAACTAGCTCCATTTTTTTATTCATTGTTTAATTGGTTGTTCGAGTTAGTTAGGATAAATCCGGATTGAAATTTGCTTCCTATATCATTTTATTGTAACTTCCTAAAGGATATTGTGGATCCGAACAAACTTTTGTCTATTTTATTAAAACAAAAATCGAGGAATTTATAAAATATTATTTTAGCATTATTCCTAGGAAAACTAATGGATCTAAGGAAACAATTTATATTTTATTGTATGGACATCAAGTTTATATAAGGATTTTATGTCTCCACTTCCAACATGGATTGGAATAGTTGGAGAATAAAAGAAAGGTAATTGTCTCAATCATAATTGTTTTATTTGTCTAACTTGGTATTTTTTTTAGGGTTTCATTGTAAAGTTCTAGCAATAATGCTTGCATGTAACATGATATTGCTTGCATGTAATAGGATATAGTGGATGAAGGAGCTAAAAAGGAGCAACAAGAGGACAATATTTTTATAGTTGGAAGAGCTCATGAGTTGAAGTTATTTACTTATAGTCTTTAGTCATTTATTCTTAGATCTAGGGTATTGAGTCTAGCAAAACTTGACTTGATTCCTAGATCTTACATTAGGATAGAATAGGGGATACTTCTTGTTACCTGAAGAGCTGGTAAAACACTTTTTTCACCACTGGTACCTTGAAGAATCCAAGTGTTTTTTTGGGGGAATTTACTAGGTACACTCATGGTTTCCTAGAATCCCAAGGCCTAATACAAGGAGTAAGCCTCAGTAAAGGTCAAGTGTAAACCCATATCCCAAGCAAGGTAGGAACTAGTCTCCTTTCACTCATCAGCCTAAGGCCATCACATTTTCGATGCCTTCAACGATCTTGTTTCTATATTCTATTTACTTGCACTTCTACTACACAAAGTGAGACTAGTTAAACCATAGGGAAACCTCCCTTGACTAGGAAACCTTCTGGAGCCTAAAGTGCAAGGGGGAGTTGGTGAGGTGAAAGTTCCCAACCTCTCATGTTCTACAAAGTTATCATCATCACCTCTCAAATTTGGCAAATCTAGCATCATCTTTGGAACTTTGAGCTAAGGCGCTAGTTTGTGTGGTAGCACTCCCTACTTCTAATAAACAAATGTTAATATTACATATTAGAGTACATATCTTTGTGGTCCCATTGAAAAATTGTCCTCAATCTTGTTTTCTTTCCTCTTCTTCTTTTTAATCTCATGTGATACCTCTACAGAAGGGTCCATGGTGATGGAAGGTAAAACATAAATGGAATGGTTAGGATTCAAAGGAGAAATCAAATGTTAATGACTCAAAATGTTTATCATTTTCTTAATTAGAGTCAGTAGATTCATCTGTACTCTTTATTTTCCCATATGGAGCTTCAATTGTACTACAATTCTCATGAGATCTTTATCATCATATCTATCCATTATGAAGAGTGGTGTTTAATTAAGAATAATAGTATCATGTTGACCAAAGAAATTGCATCTAGAAAAAAAAACATAACATAATATTATAGGAACTATTTAAAAAAAATTGCAATTATAATTGGAAACACTTACTTTGAGCTAAGCACCCACCATGTAACATCTAGTGGAATGTGACATCATAGTTATGATGTGTTGGCCCTGAAAGATAAATCATGTCATTTGAAAGCATTGATCTTTGATGGAGGCATTATCAACACCTTATAATTGATTAAGATTCATTATTTTCATTGGAAACACTTAATTTGAGCTAAGCACCCACCATGTAACATCTGGTGAGATGTGACATCATAGTTATGATGTGTTGACCCAAAAAGATAAATCATGTAATTTGAAAACATTAATATTTGGTGGAGGCATTATCAACACCCTCTTCTTTTGACAAATTCTTATTTTTATGATTACATTATAGAAATCATTTTTTTTTAGTTTTTAAGAAATTTAATAAAAGAATAAAAATATTTTAGTATAACATGTAATTCACCTTTAACTTTTCCAAAAAAAAAAAAAATTATTTATATTTTTCCATACTTTTTATTTATTTATATATTTATGTATTCTTATTTTAATTATTAATTAATAATTAAAATACAATTAAAAATAATAAACTTATCTATGACTAAAAACTTTATTTTTATTATATTTATTCACAATAACATAAATGATATAATACATCTTTTGTTTGTATAATGTTAAATTCACTTTCCTTAACATTTACTCCAAATCTTTCAATTTTTTCACTAAACTAATTTTTACACCAATCTCCTTGAAAGGTTCATTCCTTCGACTTTCTACAACTTAATTTGTACATACTTTATTTTTCTTATATTTATCAACAATAATATAAATGATATAATACATCTTTGTTTGTATAATGTTAAATTCATTTTCCTTAACATTTATTCCAAACTCTTTCACTTTTTTCCATAAAATAATTTTTACAATCTCCTTAAAAGTTTCATTCCTTCACTTATTTACAAATTTTATTTTTTAAGTAAAAAGAGAGCTTATCATGTTATATTATATCATAAACAAAAAGAAACATGTCTTTAGGCTGTCAATTGTTCTTCAAAATTAGCGGAAACCAGAAAAATTGGCAGTGTTGGATAGCCATGTCCAAACGAGGCAAATCGCCATACACCCTGTCCAGAGGAAACCAGGATAAGTGGCGGCCTATAGTCTGAGTATTGTCCATGAAAACTAGAACTGAAAATAAAATAAACAGTAAAGAGTTCGAGCTGAATGAACTCCTAACCAAAGCTTGAGCATCTAACCATAACCAAAAGACAATCCTAGCCAAGCAATTACCCGTTGAGGTCTTCATTGTCAAGCTCTTCATTATGCAGTCCATTTCGAGCTGGCATGGCATAGAGTCTCACACAGTTCGGGAACCTTTGCTTTCCTGGCGCATTGGAGAACGCCTCATAAAACATGTCTATGCATTGGCTCATGAGTGTGCCACGGTAGACCTGGTCTTCCATCTGGCGTCTCAAGTCAAACACCAACTCTAGTTGTTCTAGGTGGAAGAAGGGCGGAGGGACACGCCATTGATCCGGTGTTATCATGATGGGAGGTGGCGCAAGGACCTCTCCACCCTCCTTCGACTGTTAATCCCTAATATTGGCTCATTACCCCTTAATTGGGGCATATTAGAATAGTAATGTTATTTTATTTATGTCAGATTTAGGCCATTAGTTGTAATTTAGATTAGTAATGTTATTTTATTTATATCGGCTTTAGGCCATTAGTTGTAATTATACCTCCTAGTCTCCTATATATACCAAGGAGACATTTTCATTTTAAATCATCTTGTACTTGAACATTTAAGTGGGGTAAAAGAAGGTTGCCCCCTCGAAGAGGCTTATTATCTGAAATTATCTCTTTTTCAAGGCGTTGAGTACTTTTTATGAGGTTTTTCTATGCTATATTGATATTTGGTTCCTAACATATGGTATCAGAGCTCAAGGTCTTGGGGTTTTGCTGCTACATATGAGACACCGTGGAATTTTCGCTATAACTGTTTTTCTACAATGTTTCAGAAGGAACAACTTGGAGGATACTTAGAATATGGATCAAGGTACGTTGGGTTCAAAATTCATCTCTTGAGGCCTTATAATTTCAGAGATACAACCTGTACAAGGCAGGGTTCTTGAATCATCCTGAAATGACTCATTGTGGAATTTTCACTATAAAACATTTTCTGTAATGTTTCAGACCTTGAACTCTGGAGGAGATTTACATAAATTATTAATGTATCTGTGGTAAAAATTTCAGCTTCTGGGTCATCTTAAATTTGTAGATACACCTTGTGCAAGATAGGGTATCTGACTAGTCCTATTGACTAGTCTCAGGAAGGTGTTCCAAGTAAAACAATCATAACTTCTTCATAGAGTATCCAAATTGAGTGGGACTGGTTGCATTGGATCATGGACAGACTGTAGTATTTTGGGTGTGAGTTTTAGAATTTTATATCAATTATTGTGTGTGGATCATGCTATACAAGTGAGACCTCCTGGAAAGTCCAAAAATCAACAAGTTGTGGGGAAGTTACTATAAATTCCACTTGGCACATCCAATTTTGATCAGACCAGTGGCATTGCAGAGAAGAAATATCAGAGAACTACATAAAAGAAAGTTTCATACTTAGAAGGGCCGAAACTTGGGATATACTATAGAAGAAATATTGTCTAGAAGAACCACCTCAAAATCAAGGTTCAAAAGTGACACTTGGCCAACATGCCACCCAAAAAGGGAACTTCTACACCAACTAAGCCTCCAGAAAATCCTAATTGGACTCTTGATGAAGGTGAAGAAATGTGTAGGGACATAAATGATTTACAAAATAAGATAGTTACAAAAGATGAACTACAAGAGATGATGGAGGGTTTAAAAGGGGAGATCATGGAAGTATTGAAAAATTTCATAACAGAGAAGACACCTGAAAGTGAAAATGCATCCCATGAAATTCATGATGTTGACACAAGGAAGGTGAATCAAGAATGGAGAAACTCCAACTTTGGTTTGAAGACCAACCACGTTCCTAAGATTGACATGAGGAAGT
>JASDQU010881089.1:0-30396 GCA_032191745.1 Picea mariana
AGATGCATCACCTTTACAAAATCAGCTTCAGCAAGTCCATTCAAGATAACATTCATTCCCTTAGCATTAAAACTAAACTCTAACTTATCGTCCTTGGAGGCTAGCACAACAGGCTTTGTATATCCAGTATCTACTACATCCCAAACATCAGCACCCAAGGCCATTAAGTATGTTCTCATTCTAATCTTCTAGAAGGAAAAATTTGTTCCATCAAATAGAGGGGGGCTTAGAGGCTAAAGTCCCTTCATGACTTGTCATGTTTAAGCTTACAGATCTACCTTTGAATAAAAGGAACCTACTCTGATACCAATTTCTGAAATTACTAAGACAACTGAGAGGGGGGGTCAATCAGTTGTTATTGTGCTTAAACAATTTTAAGTCTATTAATAGATTCTTAATCTTTATACAAGTGATCATCAACATTATACATCATATGGACAATAAAAGTAATGAGCATCAGTCACACATAAGGTATAAACAGAGACAAATTTTCATGAGGAAACCCATAAAGAGAGAAAACCTCTTCTTCTTTGAAATGATAGGCAGTCTTTCAAGTTCTGTACATCATCTATAACTGAGCACCAACTCAATGTGAGGCTGCTACCTCTGTTTTACAAGCTGCAACTTGTTTGAGAGCACCAACTCTCTGGTTTCTCTAGCACCCACTAGAAGGAAGCACCAACTCCACTAATGTTCCAACACCAACTAGATGGAAGAACCAATTTCCAGTTACACAGGCTCCAACCTGTATAATAGAGAACACTTGTTCTCCCTTGCACCACCCTGCCACCTTGGTTTCTCTCGCTACAACCAGATGGAAGCTACAACTCCCTATGTTCAAGCTCCCACTTGAACCTNCCTGGAATATAAATGAATAATTAAACAACCAACTACATAGATAAATCAATTCTTACCACTTCTTCTCTGTTCTGTAAATCTGGTCTTCTTCTAACTGTTCTGCAATTCTTCTCTTCCTTTGTTTGTTCTACAATCCTACTCTGCTTCAACTTGTTTTGTCATTCTGCTCTGCTTCAAGTCTATTCCTCATTTGTTACTCTTCTTTGAGTTTTATCTCACACTGTGCACATTTTGAGTCTCACACTACGCACATTTTGAGTCTCACACTGCACATCCTGTGACTTTCCCTTTCTTACAGTTTAATTCATTTTTCATCCATAATGACCAACTGTGCACAGTCTGTATCTTTTTCTTTTATGCACCACACCCACAACAGTTACACTTCACATCTTCTTAGGCAAAAGAAATCTGTCTAAGCAACTGAAACACCAATCGATCAGGAATCATGAATCAGTTTTGCTAACTGGTTCATAACTGATGAATTAACTGTGAGAGAGAACAGTAACCCTCCAATCATATTCAAGTTTATCTACACTGTTGGATGAACTTTATTAATCTTGCCTTTAAATCAGGTTTCAACATCTCGGAATTCTTGTGGCCAAGTGTCTTGACACTTCATGTCGCGATCTCCGAAACTCCAATACAGATCTTTTCTGCGCTAGCTCCTTCATTTATATGACCATGGCCATGACCAAGTGCTTATGCATAAAGTAATTTTTGCAAATTTGCATTTAATGAATCTAGAGATGAGGCATATCGACTCTCCAAGTCGCGATCCCCAAAACCTCGAAATGGAGTTTATCTGAACTGACTCCTTCCCTTCTCGTGACCACCGGCGATGACCATAGGTTGTGCCAAAAGGTGCTTCATATTTCATGAGTTTATAAACTTCATAGAGTCTAATCGACGGTTGAGATTTCCATATATTCAACAGTCCAGATCTTATCACGACCTTGCATCTCGCAAGTTTCCACACCATGCTCCGTTGACTCCAAGTTAGCGACTTGTCCTATGATTTGATAGTCCATATCTTATCTTAATTCAATGGCTCAGATCATATTCCGATTTCAACATTCTTGTGGTTATGATTCTTGCCTCTCCAAGTCGCGATTCACAAAACTCCGAAAAGGAGTTGGATCAATGGTCCAGATCACAACTTGATCTGATGGTTGTGATTAAATCGTAATTTCGCATATCACGATTTGGGTGGTTATGTTTCTTGCCTCTCCAAGTCGCAATTTGCGAAACTCCAATATGGCATGGGATCAATGGTCCATAATATCAATGAATCTATGGTCCATATCTCATCGTGAATTCGCATCTCATGATTCCTTCGATGGAGGTTCTTCTCACTCCAAGTTGTGATAGGCAAAACTTCGAAATGGAGCTTAGATCAAGGGTCCACGATCTCAATGAATCTATGGTCCAAATCTTATCTTGAATTTGCATCTCATGATTCCTTCGATGGAGGTTCTTGTCACTCCAAGTCGCGATAGGAAAAACTCCGAAATGGAACTTAGATCAACGATCCACCTCTTTTGGTGTATTGACAGTCAGGATCTTTTCATGATTTCGCAAGTCTTCATTGTGTCTGCATCGAGATTTTGAGATTTCGCAAACTCGCTTCACCTTACACTTTTAAAGATCGTGCAAATTCTCTTGGATCCTACGATGGTCGATCCTCACGCTCGGATCTAATGCCCAAGATCTATCCTCCATATCTACACGCTCTTCTTGTCTACATTGAGATTTGACAGTCATCAAGAATTTTGAATTATTGATCCAACGATCACTGTTGCTGCTCCTCCCCCATTATCACTGCGCTGTTGATCATGCTAATCTTTGCCATTGCTATTCTTGCCAACAATCCTCTGCACTATCTCTTCTGAGCTTATTCGAATATTCTCTGCAGTGTCTTCTAATAATGCCCATCTATTACATACTTTCTGTACTCATGCCATCTTCATTGTTGTACTTGCCATCAATGACAAGGATTGGTTGTCTGTTAAATATTTGCCAACAATTTATTATAAAAGGCCTTGAGATCCTCATTGTAATCATCTTCTTGCGAATGAGCGTAGTCGTCACATCTCTTCTCAGAGATAAGAGGCCACCATTCCAGAAAGCTTGTTTCTACTGCATTTTACAGTTTGAACTTATTTCATTAATGAATAGAAAACCAGTTTACTGTATCTCTGTAATTTTGTGTTAAGAATATGTTAATAATCTGTATTCATTTCGTTATGCTCAAAAAATCCAAATCAAATGTTGGGTGCAAACATAGTTGTTGATAATTTCTATCTTCAGGATGGGTTGTTGTGTCATCTGGGCCATATCTGTGTTCCATAAAGAAAGCGAGTGAAGCTAATTTGGGAATCCCACTACAATCAAGTGGCAGGAAACTTTGGGGTCAAAAATACAGTGGCAATGCTACATAAACATTTCTACTGGCCAAAACTTCAACAAGAGGTCAACAAGTATATTAGCTCCTGCACTACCTGCGATATTGCCAAACCAACCACTCAGAAACAAGGCATGTACACCCCTTTATCTACTCCTGACAGGCCATGGGAATCCATCTCAATGGACTACATGTCGTGACTCCCATCCACCAAGTGGGGAAATGACTGTGTTTTTGTTGTTGTTGATTGCTTTTCTAATATGGTGATTCTGGTTGCCCGCAAGAAGAGCATCACGACAAAGGCCACTTCCAAGCTCTTCTTTGAATGGGTCCGGGTGCATTTTGGAATCCCACAAACCATTGTCTCATATAGGGACAGTCAATTTATAATCACATTCTGGTCGAGCCTCTGGTCACTACTGGACACCAAGCTAACCAAATCCACAGCCTTCCACCCTCAGACAGATGGCAGAACCGAGGTCGTAAATCGAATGGTTGTGCATATCCTTCACATGTATAATTCAAAGCACCCTCACACATGGTATGAGAGACTTCCCTATGTCGAACATAGCTACAACTGATCCCTTCATAGCTCAATCGTCCATAGATAAATGCATTAAGCTCGAGGATAACTGACATTTTTTCCTCTTTACCATAAACCAATAGATATGGAGACATCCCAATGCTATCCTTTGGGGTTGTTCTGCTTTCCCATAATTCTTTTGTCAGCTTCATATGCCAATTCCTCTATTTTCTATCAACAGTTTTCTTTAGTATCTTCACAAGTGTTATGTTTGTGTATTCAACAAGGCCATTTCCTTGTGGATAATAATTCAATGATTGACCCATGATAATCCCATACTGTCTACAAAAATCTGTGAACTTTGACCCAATAAAGATCGAACCATTATCTATGATAAATATTTTAGGGACACCAAATATTAACATAATGTTGTCCTTGAGGAATTTAATTAATTCTTCAGCATAAAACTTGTTTAGCGCCACCCCTTCTGTCCATTTTGTGAAATAATCGGTAGCTGTCAGAATGCACCTATACCCCTTGCTAGATTTTGGATTAATCATCCCAACGACATCAAGTCCCCACTGGGAAAATGGTTGTTCTACCACAATTGGTTGCAAAGGCATCGCAACTTTCTTCATTTTCCCTAAAAACTACTGACATGATACACTCCTCCTTATTGCGACATACAAATCCCTGAAGATTGATGACTAGTAAAATGTTGCTCTGATTATTTTTTGGCGGTTGTAGTAGGTGAAAATTGTCCACCACATATTCCCTCATGGAATTCTTTGATCAATCCTTGGGATTGATCTTTATTGACACATCTTAGCAGTGTACCATCAAAATTCCTTCTAAAAATTATGTCAGCAATCAACATGTATTGGTTCACCTTCATCTTGAGTGTCCTTCACTTATTGGGATTCATTGTGACAGGGAATTACATGAACCTTAAGTAGAATATGATATCTCCGTACCATTCTGAATCAACTAATGGCTCTCTGACTGAGATTGAAATTGTCCCATCGACCGAGTCTCCATTCACAATGAGATTGTATAAACCTTTTAATTCGATTTCCTTTAAAGGATTAATCTCCATATCATATTCTTGAATTTTTTTCTAGTTGGTTAGCCCATTTCCATTCTCTCAATTGTTGATTTAGACGCATCTTGACTGGTGAAGAGGGAACATAAGTTATAACATGGGAATTTAATATATACGTCCGAAATTGTGCTACAACTTTTACAAGAGACAAATCTTCCTTCTCGAGTTTTGAATACCTTAACTCATAGTTGTGTAGGGTCTTTCTCATAAAAATTATCGAGAGTTCTTCTCTATTGCTATTTTTTTGAGTAATGACAGATGTAATGACTGCCTTTGTAGTAAATGAATAGGTAATAAAATATCTCTGGAAGTTTGGAATAATGAGGATGAGAGAAATTGTGATTGACCCTTTGATATCATTGAACTCTTCCTGAGTATTTGTTGTCCATTCAAATCTCTACTCCTTTTTCAACAACAAATTGATAATCTTTATGATGCTTGCGTAATCGGGGACAAATCTTCAAAAAAAATTGATTTTCCCAAAGAATGAATGGAATACATTATTATATGTAGGGGGGTTGAGATCATTAATTTCTTTAAATCTTTCCGGATCTATGTAAATCCCTTCCTTGCATACAATATGGCCCAAAAACTTTCCTTGAGTCACAGGGAACAAGTATTTCTTTGGGTTGAGAGAAATGTTGTATAATCTACATATTTCAAAAACCTTTCTTAAATTATGGATGAGATCCTCCCTTTTGTTTGAATGAAATACCAATTCATATTGATAGTCTTCCATAGACTTTCCAATGAATCTACTGAACACATGATCCATAGCCTTTTTGAATGTGGCTCCAATATTCTTCAAACTGAAGGGCATTCTAGCATATGCATATGTCTCACATGGTGTGATAAATTTTGGCTTTGCTCTATCTTCCTCAACTACTAAAACCTGATTATATCAATAGAAACCATCCAACATGGACATGCAGGCCAATCCAGTAAGTTGCTATAGCAGAAACTCCATGTTGGGCAATGGAAAATTGTCTTTTATGGTTTCTTTGTTAATATCTCTGAAGTCAACGCACATTTGTATTTCATCGATATTCTTCTTTACAATCACTATATTTGAAAGATAGTCTGAATTTATGATGGGATAAATTATCCCTTCCTTCTTCAACTTCTCCAACTCGATTTTTACCAAAGGTTTCAGGTGGGATTCATCATTCTTATATTTTGTTCCACTGGTTTAGCTTCTTCCCTCAAAGGAATGCTATGCTAGAATATCGTTTTATCATAGGCCTTCAAATAATTATAGGTCCAAGTGAACACATCAATATATTCTTTTAATAAGGACACATATTGATCAGCCTCTTCAGGAATGCAATCAACTCCCAAGTTGACATATTTCGCGGACCGGTCCATTCCAATATTGACTTTTCTTATTTCTTGCACCTTTCAAACTAAAACCTTTTCAAGAATATTATTGGCATGATCGTCTTTTGTAAACAAAGATTCAAATTGTATAAAGTCTTTTGGGATGACAATCGAGCTATCGTCTTCTTCATCATCATTGTTTAACAATTTTTTTTTCCAATTGTTCATCATTCTCAAATACTTGTAAGTACTCAATATTATTGGGCACGGATGAACGAAAAGATCTTTCTACCTGGAAAGATGTTTTTCTTAGAACATCGTCTTAGTTTGATAATGAGGCCGCCAAGTCTAGTGAATCAACCTTTTGATTCTTGTCCCTCAGAATTAAAGCGATGTTGAAAGAGATGAAAGATCCCATCAGTTCATTAACTCTTTTGAAATACAACTTAAGTATTTCCTTTTTTATTTTTTACTTTTCGGTAACATGATTGATGACCAACTATGAATATACAGTCACAACGAGATTTTCTTTCTTCATTCCTTGTGCGAGGATCATCCCCTGGATCAAATCTTAATATTCTACTTCATTATTCATGCATGGGAACTACAGTCTTACAACATGTGGATGCATCGTCTTATCTGGACTCATGAGAACAATTCCAACTCTGTTTCAAGATTTATAACAAGCTCCATCGAATGAAATTCTCAAGTAGCCTTCAAACAAATATTTTGGGCCTTCCAAGCCTTGAACGCATTCTAGGATTTCATTATGCTCCATGTCAAAGATAGCATAGTTTCCAATCCCGACATCTATACAATATTCCATAAATTCATTATCCTTTTTCTTGAAGGAGAAAGGTTTTTTAAGTTCACGAGGTACTTTAATCATTTCTCCTTCCTTGCCTGATAGCATCATACAACTTTCTTCGTTCATTATATATCCACCGATCATGGTGGTCCAATATCTTCCCAGCACAACCCCATATTCTAGAGGCGGTCTACCAAAACAATATTAAAAAATGTGATGATATGGGGGGCTTCTGTAATCCAAGCATAAAAATCCTTGATTTCTCTCTACGCTGACACTTTTCTAGAGTCAATTGAATATATTCTCTCATCAGTTTCATAATACTTAGTGCATCTCATGCCAAATGCTTTTATGATCGCAAGTTGAATTATATTATTTTTCATGCCAGTGTCAACTAAACAGTTATGTATTGCAACATCCCGATTTTCAATTGAAATGTAGAAGGGAGGAATTTTACCTCTCATCTTGGCAGTCGACAGGCTCTGGCTATGTTTTTTAGTGGTAACGACAACTTCAGTTCTTTCTAATGGATCATCCAACAACTTCAAGATGTTCTGACTCTTCTGAGGAATCTTTACCACTTCCATAAAAGGTAGTGTTATCCTCAACTTACTTAAGTCGTCCACGACATTATATGTCATTTGATTGGAACTTGATGCCATGTGTTTCCTTTTTCTTCCATCTGTCACTTTCCCATTTGATACTTTTTCATTTTCTTTTTCCTTTTTCTTTTTCTTTGTCAGAGTCGCCTTTATTATTTTGTCTATTTAATTTGTTGGTCTATTTTCAACAACAAATTGATAATCTTTATGATGCTTGCGTAATCGGGGACAAATCTTCAAACAAAATTGATTTTCCCAAAGAATGACTGGAATACATTATTATATGTAGGGGGGTTGAGATCATTAATTTCTTTAAATCTTTCTGAATCTATGTAAATCCCTTCCTTGCATACAATATGGCCCAACAACTTTCCTTGAGTCACAGGGAACAAGTATTTCTTTGGGTTGCGAGAAATGTTGTATAATCTACATATTTCAAAAACCTTTCTTAAATTATGGATGAGATCCTCCCTTTTGTTTGAATGAAATACCAATTCATATTGATATTCTTCCATAAAATTTCCAATGAATCTACTGAACACATGATCCATAGCCTTTTTGAATGTGGCTCCAACATTCTTCAAACTGAAGGCCATTCTAGCATATGCATATGTCTCACATGGTGTGATAAATTTTGGCTTTGCTCTATCTTCCTCAACTACTAAAACCTGATTATATCAATAGAAACCATCCAACATGGACATGCATGCCAATCGAGTAAGTTGCTATAGCAGAAACTCCATGTTGGGCAATGGAAAATTGTCTTTTATGCTTTCTTTGTTAATATCTCTGAAGTCAACGCACATTTGTATTTCATCGATATTCTTCTTTACAATCACTATATTTGAAAGATAGTCTGAATTTCTGATGGGATAAATTATCCCTTCCTTCTTCAACTTCTCCAACTCGACTTTTACCAAAGGTTTCAGGTGGGATTCATCATTCTTATATTTTTTTCCACTGGTTTAGCTTCTTCCCTCAAAGGAATGATATGCTAGAATATCGTTTTATCATAGGCCTTCAAATAATTATAGGTCCAAGTGAACACATCAATATATTCTTTTAGTAAGGACACATATTGATCAGCCTCTTCAGGAATGCAATCAACTCCCAAGTTGACATATTTCGCGGACCGGTCCATTCCAATATTGACTTTTATTATTTCTTGCACCTTTCAAACTAAAACCTTTTCAAGAAGATTATTGGCATGATCGTCTTTTGTAAACAAAGATTCAAATTGTATACAGTCTTTTGGGATGACAATCGAGCTATCGTCTTCTTCACCATCATTGTTTAACAATTTTTTTTTCCAATTGTTCATCATTCTCAAATACTTGTAAGTACTCAATATTATTGGGCACGGATGGACGAAAAGATCTTTCTACCTGGAAAGATGTTTTTCTTAGGACATCGTCTTAGTTTGATAATGAGGCCGCCAAGTCTAGTGAATCAACCTTTTGATTCTTGTCCCTTAGAATTAAAGCGATGTTGAAAGAGATGAAAGATCCCATCAGTTCATTAACTCTTTTGAATTACAACTTAAGTATTTCCTTTTTGATTTTGTACTTTTCGGTAACATGATTGATGACCAACTATGAATATCCAGTCACAGTGAGATGTTCTTTCTTCATTCCTTGTGTGAGGATCATCCCCTAGATCAAATCTTAATATTCTACTTCATTATTCATGCATGGGGACTACAGTCTTACAACATGTGGATGCATCGTCTTATCTGGACTCATGAGAACAATTCCAACTCTGTTTCAAGATTTATAACAAGCTCCATTGAATGAAATTCTCAAGTAGCCTTCAAACAAATATTCTAGGCCTTCCAAGCCTTGAAAGCATTCTAGGATTTCATTATGCTCCATGTCAAAGATAGCATAGTTTCCAATCCCGACATCTATACAATATTCCATAAATGGGTGTCGACCAGGTGGTCTATTTAAAGTCCAGGTGACATTTTCTTGTGAGTTAGAATCGTTGTCACCCTCTCACAATATACACATGGATGTCTTGCATCCATCCATCTACATTGTCTCAGAACTTTCATCAGGTAAGTAATAACCTTCTTTCTCGATCAATTGCTCATAATAGACATCATCCAAAACAACCGCATTTGGAGTAGGTTGTCTGGGAGCTCTTAGTCTTTGTGGGTTGTCAGTATTCTTGAACCTAACTCTGTTTTCGAGGGGAGGGTTCCTCCTTTGTTCGAAAATCAACATTCTTGGGTTTGGCATGTAATTATCTCCCCTTCTGAGTCTGGTTATTTTTTTATGCATCTACTTGATGGTTTTATTCATCTGTGCAATTTCAATTCTTTTCTTTGTTTCCTACACCTCCACGAGATCAACTTTTACATCAGGTATGGTTCCTTTAAAAAATATTCCCCCGGTCGTTTGATTCCAAGCCACCCAAGGTTTGAATTATTCATTATTTCTCAAGCTGGAAGCTCTGTTATTATCAATATTAAATCCTCCCATCTATCTGTGTACTCTTCCTAGTATAATGTCGGGGTCGACACCCATTTCAATCATAATTTCTTCCATCTCAATGGACTTATTCATTGATTCCTCCAAAGTATCCATTTGATATGTTCTGATGGCATATTTTACATTCCAGGGCACTGCATTCTTATAACAACCGAGAATGACCAGGTCATTTGGTATTTTGTCTTTTGGGATTCTACTCTGAAAGGTCATATTGAACCTGAGATTAAAATCTGGTATCCTTTCATTCTTCCTCAACCCAATCTAGGTGAAGTTTGTGAGGAGGGTATGGTAGGAAATTGGAGGGGAAAACATTATTAGGAACATAGCTTCGAGGTCATTAAACGAGTGAATGGATCTAGTAGGAAACATTTTATACCATTCATAAGGTCTTTTTGATAAAGTTTACAGAAACAACCTCACCATGACATCATCATATTCAACTCGATGAAAGTCACAAACGTCAAGAAATAAGTGCAGATGCCTCTTTGCATTGATTGTCCCTTCTCCAAAAAATTCCTTTAAGGTGCCCTTAGGGAGAACATGGATCTCATGTTGTTCACCTATGAGATTAACAGGGGAATATATTACCCTCCTTCTATTTCCAAACCCTAGGATTTCTTGGTTTCTTACAACATCCCCTTCACCTCCTTGTCTCTCCTCATGATGCTCATTTCGGGGTTGTTCGTCTCTCACTGCCATTTCTGAGAAGGTTTCAGGATTAGACATTTCACTTCTAATGACATAGAGTTACTTACTTCTACTCCTGGTAATGGGTCCCTTGTATTCGCCCATCTTCAATATTGACCTTGTTTTTGTGCTGCTCTAGCTAATCTTTGATTTCTTTGATATTGTTTTTCTTCTCTTCTCTATATTCGGAGGATTTGTCTCTCTTCTTCTTCGACTAAGATCGTCCAGGACCCTTCTAATTCTTCTCGAGTATGGGTTGCTGATATTACCATATTATACAAATGGTGTAATGCTTCATTGATTATTCAATCCAATTTCTAATTTGGGTTGATTACCCAGGGGTAAAGAAATATATTATTTCAAAAACGTTGGGCCAGGTTCAAAATTTTCAGTTCATGTCCTTAGTATGGTGGCCAAAAATTTTGATGCTTCAATCCATTAGGACTGAAATGAAAACCTCATGAGGATACAAATCCCATGTGTTTTTATAGAGGTGGTACTCCTATGTTCGATATTTTTAAAATGTGGGACTTTTATAGAAGTTCGTTGAAGGAAAGTAAAAATATATACAAAAGAAAAATGAAAAATGTTTTTTTTAATTTTCTTTTTAAAGAAAGTTCCTGAGAACGGACCATGAAACACATACATTCATATATTTAAATCAAATAAACACAATTTTCTCACATCCATCATAGTAGGGCTAAAGATTTCTGATCACATAAAAAATAAAATAAAATGATCTGCATGCATAAGAGAAATTTGACAGAGTGATACATGGGTAGCTCAAATGAATATAACAATAGATCAACCTCAAATACTTTATATTCAGAAAAACTGGGATACAAAGTATAGTTGAGATTGTTCCCAAAATAGCTCTCTTGGAGTTTCTAAAAAATATATAGTTCAATACATATTCTCTGAAATTTAAATGCGTTTATCATAACTGGTATTGGGGATCCTGCAGACCATAAAAAAACTATGTATAAGAATGAATTTTATAGAAAGAAGAAAGTGGGCGGCAGAAAAGAGCAAGACCTCGTAAGAAGAAAAAGGAAATTATCAGTCTTTGGTTAAACCTTTCTATTTAAAGAGGTGGAGTAACTGGATGAAGATATTGATAAAGACAAAAAGATGCAATTAGTATGAACTTACTATGATGGTATATCATGTGTGTCACTTGCTCACTGATGTCATTTTATGGCTTTCATAGGCGGTTACAGGAACCATCTCAACCATCCTTTTCCCTTCATCGGTAAGTTTTTTGACAACCCTTTTAAACCACTCCTTAATGTAGCTCTTCATTGGTGCCACGTTGATTTCATGCCAAATTTTTATATTGAAGAGATCGCCTTCCAAGTCCCTTAGATCAATAGAAATATTCCACAAAGCTTCTTCAATATCTTGATTTTTTATCCAATAATCGAATAGCCAGTTTTCCACATCATCTTCGCTATACTAAAAAATGCCATAGAATTTTTCAAATGATAACCCTTTAAAGATATCAACTTGTTCGTCAAAGGCTTTCTTGTTTAAGAAAAATGAGTTGAGAATCAATTTGGGGTCATGGACCTCATTGGTTCTCCCGGCTAGGTCTATGTTAGTCAACCTTTTGAATAATTCTTCTCTTCTGGTCATGTCCTAGCTGCATGCTTGGACAATAATATTCAGGTTCTTAACCTTTTCCTTCCAGCATGTGTTTAGTTTTTTTATCTGGTTCAAAGAAGGGATATGCTCCTCTCTTCTTCTCAACTCTGTCATATTGGTAAATTTTAAACAAAAGGGTACAACCAGGTCGAGGTAAAAACCTTCTTCATTTTTCAAATTTGCCTATAAATATTCATGGAAGGTGTGTGCTCTTGTTCCAAAAGAGACCATGCTCTTTGACATATCCCAATAATTTGTAATTAATTCCATTATTTTCTTGATATTCTTCTCCACATAGCCCCTGTGTGATGTGAGAAGGCTTGTCGATCGTTTTAATTTTGTTGCAGATGTGGTAGGCCCGATCATTGCTAAAGGACTAGCAAGTACTCGAAGAGAAATTACAATTTTCTCCAATTATTTGATTCTTTCCTTTAACCTGACATTATCTTCTTCAAGGTATCCAATATAATTATCTAGAGAATCTCCTGTTGCTCGATGAATTTGGGAAATTTGGGAAGGTCACAGGTTCTGTAGGTTAATCTCTGAACGATATTTCCCCTTTTTATTCTTTACATCTCTTTTCTCAATAACCAAATTTTTGGACTCACTATAAAAAATAACACTTTGAATTACAAAAGAATCTTCTTCATCGAACGTCTCACTCTCAATTACTTCCATTTGAGGATTCTGGTGAGCAGTGTTCTCTAGATGGATGACTTGGGGGAACACTTTTTCGATGTCAATTTCAAGTTCCATATCCTTCAAGGAGAGGTAGTGGATGTTTCTTTCACCTCGAGGTCCCTTCTCTTCTTGCACAATGTTTTTTATTTTCTTCCTCAAGGGAAGCTTGTGGGAACTTTCAATTTTTCCTGAAGGAGGGCTATTATCTCCACCTCTGCTTGAAGAACTGTGGGTTAATTTATTAATTTGTTGGTTCATTGGAGCACTTCTCTGAGATGTTGTACTCTTTGGAGTGACGGTCGAAGATTGGGAACTCTTCTCACCCGAACCTTTTCTTCTCCTCTTATATGACTCATTGGTGTTGAGTATTGTTTCGAGGTCACCAATGTCATGAGCGAGAGTGTGTGACACATTATCTTCATCTTCATTCAGAATAACATTAATCAAAGAATTTTTGAAACCAACAAACAATAAATATTCTACAAAAATTACACTAGGGTCGAACCCTTTTACTCGTTCAACATATTTTAGATTCAGGATGTGTAACTGGCCTGCGAATTCATCAATCTTGTTCATATTTCTAAAACTATCGTCCACCCTGGTAAACCAGAAGGAAACGTAGCACATAGGGTGTATTGTGCAGTCTCACCTAAGATAGCTCTATGGGTGGCTTCAATACTCAGGTGCTTGTAGCCCGGGAATGAGTGGAGATATGTGGTTGTACCTTGTAATATTTATTTATTTAATCTAACATCTGATTAAAGAAGTCATTAAATTCATGCATGTGGAGTATAAAATCTAACTATTTATTTCACTCATTCATCTAGCAATTACTTCTAACAACAATACAGGTGCATACATTCAATGACACAACACAAGTTTAACCATGGTTCACCACCTCTGTTGGACAAATAAGAGGGGGGGTGAATTAGTTTTTTACTGTTCTTAAACAATTATACCCATTTTAAACTCTTCAAAGAACACTCAATCACAATCACAATGATACAGGGAAGTAACCACTAGAATATTAAACATCAATCACACACATGAAATACACAGAGACAAAAATTTCCCGAGGAAACCCCTAAAGGGAAAAACCTCTTCTTCTTGATATGATAAGTAATATTTATTTTCTTTACATTATCATTCTTATGAGCACCAACTCATTGTGAGGCTACCACCTCTGTCTTGCAAGTTGCAACTTGCTGAGAGCACCAAATATCTGGTTTCTCTAGCACCCACTAGAAGGAAGCACCAAATCCCTGAGTGTTCCAGCACCAACTGGATGGAAATACCAACTTCTAGTCACACAAGCACCAGCCTGTATAACAAAGAACAATAGTTCTCCCTTGAACCACCCTGCCACCCTATTTTTTCTGGCTGTAACCAGATGGAAGCTACAACTCCCTATTCTTGAGGACACCAATTATCCCAAGCACCTCCCTACCACCATGAAATATAAATATTATCCTTTTACAACTTGTCACAGTGATACAACATTTATCTATGGCTTACTAGTCACATCACTATTCATCTAGACTGCTCTGCCTGCATCAGTGTCGCTCTACTCACATATTTTGAGCTTTCTGATCTTCTTCTCTATCTCTGCATGTGCACCTCAACTTTCTCTTCTTCTCTTATATATGTATCTTTGTTCTTCACTTCTTCTTTTGTGCTTCAACTTCTGCACAACATGCTTCTACACGCATGCATCACACATAATTTCATCCCCCATATCCTCTATGTTCTATGTTTTTATATTCTCTATGCACCTTTTGCATCCCTCGTGTGCAATTCCTCAACATGTTCTTTACAGACACTATTTTTCCCCAATAGGTTGTTCACCGCAGCTCTACCTCACACCTGCATAGCTCCTCATATGAATACCATTAATTCATAGTTATACGTGCCTTTCTCACATCGATTCATCTCATGATCATTAACACAACTCTTCATATTCTCTAGCACTTATGTTTCCTGTGAGTTCATCATCAGTGGTCGTTATCCTCAGATTCCCTAGCCTCTCTAGTAGTCAAGACTCTTCGTCTTCTCTGTCATTACCGAATATCTTCATCATCATTGGAAGTTATCTTGAGATTCCTTGGCTTATCTGACAGTCAAGACTCTTCGTATTCTCTATCGATCACCTTGAAGCCTCTTCGAATTATCTGTGCAGAAACAATCAGTGATTTATAGCAGTTCCCTAGAGAACCTTCGCGCCCTCATGCTCTTGGTGCCTTTTCCCAATCTGCGAAAAATTACACAGTGGGTGATAGATCTTCTGGTTAAGCCCCTTCCTTTAACACGACCATTGGCAGTGACCATTAACCTATCCAACAGGCACTTCAAGACTCACAAACTTGGGGATCCTCGTATGAGACATCTCGACTCTCCCAAGCCATGATAACCAAATTGGAGCTTAGATGGACTAGCTCCTTCCTCTCACATGACCAAGAGCTGTGAGTTGCTTCCAAACTCCTGAAACGTGAAACTTTGAAATGTTTTGATATCACATCAACGACCAACATCTCTCCCTCTAATCGATGGTTGCGATCAATATCGTGGACTCTGACTTCATATCAGATCAATGGTCCAGATCCTTGGTGATTTGACGATCCATATCATTTCGTGACTTCAAAAATCATGAGTTCCTATTTCATATTCCTTTAAATCCTCCAATAAGTAATTCAACGAATTTCCAATTGCTCACCACGTGTCCTCTGGCTCTGATGGCCAGGATTGTTTCGCGACCTCGTGTATCGCGAGTTCCCACAAATTGCACCTTTGACTTCTCCAGTTTGTGAGTCAACAAAATTCCAATCACTTTCCATGTGTCCTCTAGCTCCAATGATGATCCATATGGATATCGGTGGCCACCCACCTTTTCCAACTGGCTCAAAATAGTTTTCTGGCAATTTTGGCAATTTACTATTTTTAGCAGTTTTCACTTTCACGGCGGGCCTAAATGAATGTTTTTCGGGATCGTCCCAACTCAATTATAGTTGAGGGAATGATCAGGGGCCCAAAATGAATCTCCTATATGATAACTTTCCAATGGGCTATCATACGCCTAAAACGGATATCGTATGCAAAAGTTACAACCCCGAAGAGTTAATGTACTAACTTACCCAAACGATGCCCACATGACTTTTGGCACTTCATCTCCTAGGGTTAGGTTTTTGGATGTCTAGGGTTTTTTTGGCATTCCTGTTTATTGTAAAAGGCCTTGAGATCCTCATTCTAATCATGTTCTTGCGAATGAGCACAACCATCACATCTCTTCTTAGAGATAAGCCACCACCATTCTAGCAAGCTTGTTTTTGCTGCATTTTACAGTTTGAACTTATTTCATTATTGAATAGAAAACTAGTTTACTGTATCTCTATTATTTTTGTTAATAATATGTCAATAATCTGTATTCATTTCATTCTGCTCAAAAAATTTGAATCAAATGTTGGGTGCAAACATAGTTGTCGATAATTTCTATCTTCAGGATGGGTTGTTGTGTCGTTTGGGCCATATCTGTGTTCCATAAAGAAAGAGAGTGAATTTGATCTAGGAATCCCACTACAGTCAGGTGGAAGGACACTTCGGCATAAAAAATACAGTGGCGATGCTACAACAACATTTCTACTAGCCGAAACTCCAACAAGAGGTCAGCAAGTATATTAGGTCCTGCACTACCTACGTTATTGCCAAACCAACCACTAAGAAACAGGGCCTGTACACCCCTCTTCCTACTCCTGACAAGCCATGGAAATCCATCTGAATGGAATACATGTCATGACTCCCATCCACAAAGCAGGGAAATGACTATGTTTTTGTGGTTGTTGATCGCTTTTCTAAGATGGCGATTCTGGTTGCCCGCAAGAAGAGCATCACAACAAAGGCCACTGCCAAGCTCTTCTTTGAATGGGTATGGGTACATTTTGGACTCGCACAAACCATTGTCTCATATAGGGATAGTTGATTTATCAACACATTCTGGTCGAGCCTCTGGTCACTACTGGACACCAAGCTAACCAAATCCACGACCTTCCACCCCCAGACAAATGGCCAAACTGACGTCGCAAATCGAATGGTTGTGCATATCCTTCGCATGTATAATTCAAAGAACCCTCGCACATGATATGAGAGACTTCTCTATGTCTAGCATAGCTACAACTGAGCCTTGCATAGCTCAACCAACCACAACCCCTTTCAGGTGGGGTTGGGATTCCAACCACTGGGTCCCATAGATGTTTCACTTCCCCTTGTGGTCACCTCAACTGAATCATCTCCTGTTCCAACCGAAGCTGAAAAAGCCACCTGGTTCATTGGGTAGATCTAACACATTCACCAACAGGTTCAAGATATCCTACAGAAGTCTAATGACAAGTACAAACAACTCCATGATCAACATCGGGTACCACATAAGTTTCAGGTGGGAGACAAAGTTTGGTTGCACTTGCAGAAAATAACGACTTACAGGACCCCATAAGAAGCTTCACCCACTCCATTATGTGTCATACACCATCACCAAGGCCATTGGGGATAATTCTTTTGAGCTCAACATTCCTCCTTTACTTGGCCTGCACCCAGTGTTCAACGTGGATCTCTTTCGCCCTTATTTCCCACCATTATCAGACACCTCAGACGTAGAAGAACAACTGAAACCAAGAGAGGTCAACCCCGAATGAATCCAAAAGGAATCCAATGATCATATTGTGGACACAGAGATCAAGGGAACTCGACAACAAAGGATCCATCTTTATCGAGTCGTCAAAGTAGGGTAGCTTCTGCACCAAGGCAAGTGGCTCACCCTGGGCCAAATTCAGTAGAAATTTCCACATCTGATGGAGGAAATCAATGCAATGGATACCATTTCTTCCTAAGGAGGGAGGATTGATCCACATGAATATCAGTGGCCACCCACCTTTTCCAACTAGCTCAAAATAGTTTTCTGGCAAATTTGGCAATTTACTATTTTTAGCAATTTTCACTTCCGGGGCCATTTTGAGGGCCTAAATGAAGGTTTTTTCAGGATAATCCCAACTCAATGATATCCAAAGTCATGATTGAAGATCCAAAATGAATATCCTCGATGATACCTTTCCAACGGGCTATCATATGCCTAAAACGCAGATCGTATGCAAAAGTTACGACCCCCAGAAGTTAATGTACTAACTTAATTACCCAAACAGGGCCCACATGACTTTTGGCGCTTCATATCCTAGGGTTAGGTTTTTGGATGTCTAGGATTTTTTTGGAATTCCTATTTACTTTAAAATTCCTTGAGAGCCTCATTGTAATAATCTTCTTGCAAATGAGCGCAACCATCACATCTTTTCTCAGAGATAAGCCGCCACCATTCCAACAAGCTTGTTTCCACTGCGTTTTACAGTTTCAGCTTATTTCATTATTGAATAGAAAACTAGTTTTACTGTATATCTATTATTTTTTGTTAATAATATGTTAATAATCTATATTCATTTCATTTTTCTCATAAAATTTGGATCAAACGACCAGGAGTTTTTTGCGACCTCACGTATCATGGGTTCCTAGAACTTGCAGCTTTGACTTCTCCAGTTTGCAAGTCAGCGAAATTCCGATCGCTCGCCACATGTCCTCTGGCTCCAACATCCAAGATCATTTTGCAACCTTGCATATCTCGAGTTTTATGGATTAGAGAACCTTCTTCCTTTGACCTTTCATTCAGGGAAATGTTGATATTTCACCACGTGTCATATCTAACGATGGACGGTTCTGATGACTTCAGAACTTGTATCGTGCACTTTCCTTAGGATCCAACAGTTGTTGGTCTATGCACTCAAATCTAATGGCTAAGATCTTATCTCCTCATCTGCACTTCCTTTGGTCACTGGATTCTGATTCGATGGCCACTGTCACTCCTCCTTATGAGAATATTCTTCCTCCCAACCTGGAAGAATGACTAAATGTCAAAGGCCTCAACCTTTGAACCTTCTGTGAGTCCTTCTCTTGGACCTTGGCTACACTTTTGGAAATCACAAAGCATAAAGATCGATGGCTTTATGATCTTTGTTGTTTCCGCATATTTTTCTCTCCTTGCTTGTTTGCCATCTATGCACACTCACACTATTCCTCCTGAGCTTCTCGAGCTTGCTCTTCTGTGTCTTCATTTCTATTCTTTCCATTCACACTGTACCTGTAAACCTGTCAACATCATTCTGGCAACATCATTCTGGAAACATCGTTTTTGTTCTTTCCATCAACGTTGCATGATCAGTATTGTTCTTGCCATCAATGACAAGCATACTCTACCTTCTGTCTGCAAACATACCAACAATATCCCCCTTTTCCATTGATGGAAACCCTGATCGGTTTCACTGTCCTATTGAGATATCCATCTGTAGAATCCATATCTCTCCTTTTCTCCCCCTTTGACATCAATGTCAAAGAAAACATGCTCCCCCTGAGTTGTTGCAGTATTTTTTGGAGGTATCAGATATTCAACCAACATAAACTCCCTTTGACAAGATGGACTCTCCTAACTTGATAACAAGGTCACAACCAACTTCTGGTGTAGATACTCAAATTTATCTTGTGCAAGCGGTTTAGTGAAAATATCAACAATATGATCTTTGGATGGGATGTAATGTGAAAAAACCACAGAGTTGGTTAACTTTTCCCTCAATAAGTGATACTTGATGGGTATATGCTTGGTCTTGGAGAGAAAGACAAGATTCTTTGACACACTAATTACATTGGTATTATCGCAATGGATTGGGATCGGTGCAGTATAATTTACCTCCAAGTATGCAAGTGTCTGAATCATCCACAACACTTGGGTACAGAAAGTGGCAGATGCAATGTATTAAGCTTCTATAGTTGATAAGGAAATGGAACCTTGCTTATTGCTCAACCATGATACAATGGAATCTCCTAACAATAATGCACCTCCACTCGTGCTTTTCCTTTCATCTACACAGCTATCCCAATAAGCATGTGAATAGACTAATAGTTGAAAATTTTGATTCCTAGGATACCATAGTCCATAGTCCATTGTTCCTTTCAAGTATCTGAATATTCTTTTGACAACTAGAAAATGACTCTATTTAGGTGTGGTCAAATACCTTCCTACCAGTCTAAAAACATGCATTATGTCTAGATGGGATGTTGTGATGTACAATAGGTTGCCTACCATAGACCTATATGAACTATGATCAACATTAGGTGAGTCATCATCCTTGCTTAACTTACATCCAATGACCATAGGTGTTCTCATAGGTTTAGAATCTTCCATTTGAAACCTTTTCAACATTTCTCTTAGATATTTTTCTTGAGAAAGAAATATTCCTTCAGACTTATGAGTAATTTGTAGGCCAAGAAAAAATGACAGTTCCCCTATCATAGACATTTCAAATTCAGACTGCATGGAATAAGAAAACCATTTTACCAGTGAATCATTATTACTACCGAAGATGATGTCATCTACATAGACCAACACAATGAGCAAATCATTACCCTCTGTTTTGATATATAGATTGATGTCAATTGTTTCTCTCTTGATCCCTTTGTCCTGTAGATATGTATCCAATTTGTGATACCAGGCATGAGGAGCTTGTTTCAACCCATATAAGGATTTCAACCCATATAAGGATTTCTTCATCTTGTGGACAAAGTTAGGGTTATCTAACAGCGGGAACCACTCCTGTTGCTCCATATAGACTTATTCTTTTAGATCTCCATTTAGAAAAGATGACTTGACATCCATTTGATAGACTTTAAAATTATTATGACAAGCATAGGCAAGAAACATTCTAATATCTTCTAATCTTTCTACAGGAGTAAATGTTTCATCAAAGTATAGTCCTTCTATTTGAGCATATCCTTTGTAGACCAATATAGCTTTATTTCTTACAATATTTACTTTCTCATTCATATTATTTTTGTAGACCCATTTTGATCCTATTAAATTTTTATCTGTTGGCCTAGGAAGGAGTTCCCAAGTGTCATTCTTTTCAATCTGGTCTAGTTCCTCATTCATTTATTTTAACCAATTTACATATTTACTAGCCTCATTTAAGTTATTGGGTTCCACCATGGATATGAAGGCTATATGTGATTGCTCAATTTTTTTTATTATCCTTCTCTTGGTTTGTACACCTTTGTCTTTTTCACAAATTATCTGACTTGCAGGATGATTCTTTTGACTAATTCTAGAGGAAGAATGTGATGTTTTCTATTCATTTGAGTTTGCCTGAGTATTTTCATATTCATCTTACTCAAATTCTTCTTGTTCTAGTTCTTGGACCTATTCAGCTTCAAATTCATCTATATCCTCTGTTGTTGATTCAATATTGTTCACCTCTCTTACTGGAATTCCTTCATCAATTTTTATGTCAATACAGTCAACCAATTTATGCAACCTCTTATGATAGCATCTATATCCTTTGTTGTTTGTAGCATACCCTAAGAATATGCCTTCATCAGCCCCGTCATCATACTTGCCAAGGTTCTCAATATTATTTTTTATGTATCACTTACTCCCAAAGACTTTGAAGTGTTTGATTGAAGCAGGTTTTCCATACCATAGTTCATAAGGTGTCTTTTCACTGTGTGGTATGAGGTGGGATTTGTTAATAACATGGACCATTGTGTGTATATATTCTACCCAATAGGTTTGACCAATGTTCTTCTCATCCATCATTGACCTGGACATTTGCTGAATTGTTCTATTTTGCTTGTCAACTACTCCATTTTGTTGTGGAGCTCCTGGGATTGTGTATTCTCTCTTGATCCCATATTTATCACATAATTCCTTGAAATCACTTGACATAAATTCTCCTCCCTCTATCTGATATCACTTCCTTTAACCTCTTTCATGTTTTATTCTTAGTTAAAGCCCTAAATATTTTAAATTTCTCAAATGCTTCAACTTTTTCTTTGAGAAAAACAACCCAAGTAAGTTTGGAGTAATTGTCAATGATCAAAATAAAATTGTTTCCTACCCTATGCCTTCCTGTCTTGATGGTCCACATAAATTCATATGAACTAATTGGAGTGGTTTCTCTATTGAAGTAGATATCTTGGATTTAAACTGTGTCCTAGTTAGCTTTCCTACTTGGCAGGGTTTACACACTGAATCTTGTGGCTTTGATATTCTTGGAATATATTTTATTGCCTAAAGATTTTTGAGCTTGATTAAGTGGTCAAATTTTATATGTCCAAGTCTCCTATGCCATAACCAAATTTCATCATGTTTGCTTAGATGGCACTCTTATCTATTTTCTTTCAGTGCATATACAGTGTTATCTGTCCTTATGCCTTTAGCCACAACTTGTCCTGAGTTTACAGACTTTATCTTGTAATCCTTGGAACTGAACACCACTTCACATCCTCTATCACAGACTTGACTTACATTGAGAAAATTATGTTTCATCCCATCTACAGGCAGAACATCCTGAGCTTTTCCTTTTCCATTACTCAAACTTACCCTCCCTTTACCCTTGATTTTACCTGGAGCATCATTTCCAGAAGTTATGTTTCCTGATTTTCTTTCACTTAGAGATAAAAACTTACCTTTGTCTCTCGTCATATGTTTGGAGCATCCACTGTCAATATACCATGGGTTCTTTTGTATTTGAGCTAAAATCACTAGTCCACACTTTTCATTTTCTTTCTTCCTCCAAACCTTGACATTTCAGCAGAAGGATTCAAATCTGGATCATAGTTCCTTAAGCGACAGTCTACAACTTTATGTCCAAAATTATGGTAGGTGTAACATTATGGTTCATTGAATAAAGGATCATACCGATTGTTATGCTTAACATGTTCCCTTTTTCCATCCATCACATGATTCACAGTCTATGATTGTTTGTTACTTGGCTGTCTCATTGTTTGTTATGGTAGATATCTATTCCTTGAGTGCTTTGATTGCTCATATCTAATTCTTAAAGAACAACTTACAACTTTGTGACCAAAGTTAGAACAAAAAAAACAATATCCATAGAAAAATCCTTTGTACCTGGAAAATGGTTGTCTTCTTTGAGCAGATCAATTTCTTTGTTCTATAGTTTCAGTTCTAGTACTTTTTCTTTCACTCTTCCTTAGCGGCTGATTATCTTCCTCTATTTCTCCATATTTGTTGTTGTCAATGAATTTAGATTTGACAAAATTAATGGAATCTTTGTTGCATGGCTAAATACAACTTGATCCTTCTTCATAACCCAAACTAGTTTTCAAATTTGGATTCCTTTGTTGATTCAAAATGGTGGTTAATCCTTCTAAGGCTTTAATGTTCAAAATATTTTGGAGATACAATTATTTGAACTTCTCCATATCTTTTCTGGTCTTTACAACCTCTTCCTCCAAGGATTCACATATTTCCTTCTTCTTTGATAACTATTGTTTCAGAATGTCCTCTATTTTCTTTGCCTCTTCTAACTTCACCTTTAGCAGGGCAAAGTCTTCATCATTCTTTTCAAACTGCATCAACAATGGTTTTTGTTTTCTTTTCTCGACTCTGAGTCTGTCAATTTCTTCTAAGGCAATGATTAGTTCACCTTCCATATCAACCACAAATTCTTCATCATTAGCATCACTTCCTGTGTTTTTATTATCATAATCCTCTTTGTCCATAAGCATAAAGTCATTTACCTTATATTCATAGGAAGAGTCACTATCTGCGTCTTTTGAAGAGTCATCATTGTTTATGCATAAACTTTTATTTTTATCAAATATTTTGGATTTGTACTTCTTTTCCCATTCATAAGTCTGATCATGCTTCTTGTGTGGACACTTAGATGAAAAGTGAACTATATTTCCACAGTTAAAACACTTGAAGGGAAACTTTCCTTGATACTTGCCTGATCCTTTATTTAGTCTTCTCACAAATTGTTCTTCAAATTACTCGAGCTCAGAATCCTCATCCTTATATGCTTTAAATAATCCTTCTCTAGAGGTGGGTTTATCTTTACCTCTCCTCATTTCATATGCAATCAACGTTCCTATAAGTTGATCAAAAGCCAAAGCTTTTAGATCATTAAGTTATTCTATAGTAGAGACCTTCGGGTTGAACCTATCTGGTAGAGACCTCAAAATTTTCTGAAATAAAGAGGGTTCCTCAATTTTTTCACCAAGTTCTTTCATTGCATTTACTAGTTCTTCAACTCTCAGAAAATACTTCCCAATAGTTTCATCCTCTTTCATATTTAGTTGTTCAAACTATACTCCATAGGTTTGAAGCTTGGTGTCCTTTACCTTCTCATTACCTTCATAACTTCTAATGAGTTTGTCCCACATTTCTTTGGCAGTTTCTAAGGGAATAACTTTTACAAATTTTGCTTCTGCAAGCCCACTCATAATAGCATTCATAGCCTTAGCATTGAAGATGAAATATAGCTTGTCATCCTTATTATAAGTACAAGTATATTTACATAACCAGTCCTTATGACATCCCAAACATTTGCACCTAAATCCATTATGTAAGTTCTCATCCTAAATTTCCAGAAGGAAAAGTTTGTTCCATTGAACATGGGGGCCTTATTGGTTGAAGTTACCTCATGGCTTGACATGTTTAAGCTTATTGATCTACCTTTATATAAAAGGAAATGACTCTAATACCAATTGTTGGACAACTAAGAGGGGTGGTGAATAAGTTGTTACTGTGCTTAAACAATTATACCCATTTTAAACTCTTCATAGAACACTCAATCATGATCACAATGATACAGGGAAGTAAGAACTAGAATATTAAACATCAATCACACACATGAAATACATAGAGACATATGTTTCCTCAGGAAACCCATAAAGGGAAAAACCTCTTCTTCCTGATATGATAAGTAATCTTTATTTTCTTTACATTATCACTCTTATGAGCACCAACTCATTGTGAGGCTACTACCTCTATCTTGCAAGATGCAATTTGATGAGAGCACCAACTCACTGGTTTCCCTAGCACCCACTAGAAGGAATCACCAACTCCCTGAGTGTTCCGGCACCAACTGGATGGAAGCACCAACTTCCAGTCACACAAGCACCAACCTATATAATAGAGAACATTAGTTTTCCCTTGAACCACCCTGCCACCCTAGTTTTTCTGGATGTAACCAGATGGAAGCTACAACTCCTTGTTCTTCAAGAACACACTTGAAACTCTAAGGACACAATCCTCCCAAGAACCTTTCTAGCACACTGAAATATAAATCTTTTTCTTTTACAACTTATCACAGTGATACAACATTTATCTATGGCTTACCAGTCACATCACTGTTCAACTACAATGCTATGCTCTTCCTACATCAGTGTCTCTCTGCTTGCATCTTTTTGAGATTTCTGATCTCTGTCTCTTCATGCACACCTCGACTTTATCTTCTTCTCTCATATATTCATATTTGTTCCCAACTTCTTCTTATGCACTTCATCTCTTCTACAACATGATTTTACACACATGCATCACACCTAATTGCAACACCCATATCCTCTTTGTTCTACATTTTTATATTCTCTATGCACCTTCTACATCCCTCATGCGCAATGCCTCTGCATGCTCTTTATAGTCACTATTTTTCCATAACAGGTTGTTCAACATAGATCTACCTCACACCTGCATAGATCCTCATCTGAATACCATTACTTCCCAGTTCTACGTGCCTTTCTCACATCGAGTCATCTCGTGATCATCATCACAACTATTCATCTTATTTGGAAGTTTTGTTGCCGATGAGTTCATCATCAATGGTCATTATGATGAGATTCCTTAGCCTCTCTCATAGTCCAAAGTCTTTGTCTTCTATGTCATTACCGAATATCTTCATCATCACTAGACGTTATCCTGATATTCCTTGGCTTATCTGGCAATCGAGACTCTTTGTCTTCTTTATCGATCACCCTGGAACCTCTTTGAATTATCTCTATAGAAACAATTAGTGATTTCTGACAGTTCCCCAGAGAAACTCCACGCCCTCATGATCTTTGCACCTTTTCCCTTTCTGTGAAAAACTACACAGTGGGTGCTAGCTCTTATGGCTAAGCCCCTTCCTTTCATGCGACCACTGGTAGTGACCATTCACCTATCCAATAGGTGCTTCACGACTTGCGACCTTGAGCATATTGGTATGAGACATATTGACTCTCCGGAGCCATGATATCTAAAATGAAGCTTAGATGGACTAGCTCCTTCCTCTCACATGACCATGAGTTGTGACCGAATTCTAAACGTAAAGTGATTTTGCGATTTCACATATCACGACCTCCTACTGTGAGTTTCTTCTGAACTTCCAAACCAAGAAACTCCAAGATGTTTCATATCAGATCAACAACTGAGATCTCTGGAAAAGAAGAGAAAGAATTCAAATTATTAATAAAGAAGATAACATAATAGTACAGTTCTTACAAACATTACAACTTCCAGACTCTCCCTGTTTCCCATCGGTCCCCATCTAGACCTCCTAAGTACTACTTATATATATTCTTGGGACATCAGCCATTAAAATACACTGAAAAAAACCTATCCCTAATGTCATTAGGTCTCCCTTGCATTCATGCCTCACATGCTTCCCTCACACATGATTCTTTCCCTTCCAGCTATCCTTTCTTCCCTTCATGCTTTTCTTCCAAAAAATAACATTTTCTCCAGAATGGATCTGTGTCCAACAGGCCCCCAACATTGACATGTGGCTCATCCCAAGCCACCTATGCTTTGCGCACTTCTTCAACATCTCTCACGAGAGTATGGAACTTATCTGTGACTTCCCTTGATTGTGTTTGAGCCTGCACAATATTTTGTTTGAGTGCATCTAACACTTGTGCTATGATTTCCTCATTGATCATTTATTATCACTCCGCCTGTGTTTGCGCCATGTTATTATTTTCCTCTTCTGCCTGTGAAATGACCTTGACTGCTAGATATTGGAGAGGTTATATTTGAGATTTTTTATCCTTCTTCTGTGTCTATGCAACTATTAGCTTTGCTTGTATCTTTTTCATGTCTTGTACTCCTTCGAGGTGCTCAGAGATCTTCATCATTTTCTACCTCTGCTTGAGGTCCTTAATAACTGCACTTATCTTTTCCTCTTTCTGGTCCCAGTGTTGGATCTGTTGATCTTCCTCCAGCGTTTTCCATAGCTGTGCTTCTCTATCAAACAAGTCGACAGCTGCACTAAATTGTTGTTCCATTTTATCCATTTGTCTAGTTTCTTCCTGCTTCCTTTGTTCCTTCACCTCTAAGGGAGTGGTAGGAAGGAGTTGTTCTCGAAAGTTTTAGATATCCTATCTGTATTGGTCAATTGTTTGCACAATCTGATCAATTTTTTGCGTTGTCGTGGGATCTACTATTTGTGCACTTTTTGGAATTATTTCATAGGCTACATCCACTCTCTTCTCCATCCTATCCGCGTGATATTTCTCTTCTTTGGTCTCGAGCTTGACTTGCTCAAGCACCAAATCCAACTCATATATGCTTCCCTTTTTGTGCTACAACTTTGTTGTGTATGTGTGTGTGCATGATTGTACCTCCTGTGTGACATTGACTTGCATTTTATATAGTGCCTTGGTTGGTATCTTCCCCATTACCAATTGTATCTGCATCTGATATTTCAAGGGTATTTGGACTACAATATCATTCGTGCACAAGATGTTGGGTGTGATGTGGAAGGTTGGGCTTTCCTGTGTTATCGTCTAGATCATACCCTGTTTTCTCAGCGCAGCCTTGGCTCCTACTTCTGATGTTGCGAGGAATGACTATGTTCCTATGCCCTCCCTCTGCACTTCTCTGATATGCTCTAGGACCTGCCTCATGTTGGCCATCTCGTCCTGAATTTGGTCCCTTTGGTTTTTGGCATCTTCAAATGCCTCAACTACACGGTCGTGGACTCCTTCATCCACGAGGTCCTTTTAGTCCTCGGTTATTGTATATTCTGGTGGTGTCTTGTGCACCTTGGCCTTCTTTTGTGCACCCCTAGTGTGTATGATCGGGCACTTGGTCTGGCCTTGTTCCTACTGGGTATCACTTGATGTGGTTCCTTATGCTGTCTTATCCTCTTTTTCTTGTTCTTTCGGTGCTTGGGTGGTGTCCTTTTTCCCAGTCTAGGTATTTTTCTTTGCACACCCCCTTTATTTTGTTGTGTTGGATTCTGACTTTGATTTGGCTTATTGGGAGGAGTTTTATCTCTGAAAGGTGTGTAATTGTTCCCTTCTTTAGCATCCTTATATGTGGGTA
Organism: Picea mariana; assembly: GCA_032191745.1. Taxonomy (NCBI): domain Eukaryota; kingdom Viridiplantae; phylum Streptophyta; class Pinopsida; order Pinales; family Pinaceae; genus Picea; species Picea mariana. Next base: position 28,300 of record JASDQU010881089.1, read on the forward strand.
TCTCTTGAGTCAGGACTGGAACTCTCCAGTCGTCTTTCCATTCCTTGATAGCCATCTCTATGTACTCTTCCTTGACGTAGTATCACAGTTGTAGCCATTCCTTCTCGAGATCCCTTCCTGCTTGGATCCATATGATATGCCTAGTCGCTTTGAGGTTGGCGATGTCCCGATATTGCGTGACCACTTCTGGAGTAATTTTCCAAGTGTTGGTAATTATTTCTTGCAGGTCGTTGTAATACCCCGCGAACATGCTTTCATTTTCACTTCTGGTTTTAGAGTCTTAAGTGCTTCCCAACGATGTGTACCACACTGTGAAACAATGAATGGTTCACTCACAAAATTATTTTTACTTGGGCTCCCTCCATCCGATCAAGGAAATCAAGATGAATAGCCAAGAGTAGTGAAACTATGTCCCTAGGTCCTACATGTATTTTTAGTCCTCAAAGAATACGTTTAATAAGTACGGGGCCCAGCTAAGCATAGTGCCCTCCTCACACTGTGTTGCAGCTACGATGACCCCCACATGGACTTCCTCCTTGCATCACTTCCTGAGAAATTTGCATTTCATGCGTTTGGTGGCCAACCTTGTTGTTGCGTAACTGATGCGATTGATGATGATTCCACGTGAACCTCTCTATGTGCCATATGTCTTATTCATCTCCTCTGCCAGTTCCTTATCCTTTTTCTTGTCATCGAGGTACTGCGCGAGATTCTCCCCCTGAGATTCCACCCCTGTACTAAATTAAATGAGCTCTAAATCTATCGAGACAAGCTCTTCCACCCATAGGTACCCTCTATGGGTGACTTCCATCAGTTGCTTAATGAAAATGTTTACATCGCGACCCCTTCCAAAATGTGGGATATCTAATAGGTTTAGAATCTCAGTGTTGGCCAGTCCAGCTGCCCACTATTTTGGTTTCAAAATTGGATCGTCAAAGGGTCCTATACCCACACTATCCAGGTAGACTTGCCTTGCAAATTCAGGGAACTTGTCCACATCAGCCACATTATGTCTCCAATACCGTAGTTTTTCCACACATCCTAAAAGGTTATGCGTGATACACACCCTTTCTCGAATGCATGGAAAGACTATAGATGTTGCAGGTTGTTTGCATAGTGATCTTGCTATGGGATGTTTTCCCTTTCACTGTGGTGGCTGAATCGAGGTTCCAATATCCATTATTTTTTCCTCTGGATATGCCTCGGTCCAGCTGGTGACATCTTCTACTATACCCTCATGTTGTTTCTTTGACGTTGTTGTGTGTGACCTTCCTGGCGTGGCCACTTCTATCTGGTTTGGGATTGTCCCATTTACCCTCAAGGCCTCTTCAATGTATTCAGGGCACGAAGGATTTCCTGCATCCTTGGCCTACTATCCCTATCGCATTTTTGGCATATCAATGTCCATGCCAACTACTGTTGTTTGTTGGGTTCCCGCCACCACAGGTGTGGGGCTCGTTGGTTCCATATTGGGTGAAGGGATTTCTCCCAAGTTTATGAATTTGACAGTCTGTGTGGGTTCATGTTCCCTTGCATGTAGTTGTTTTGGTGCTCTGAGGTTTTGTTGGGCCCCAACAACCCACTTCTTTATTTTTAATCAAAATCTAGGGTCCCTCGAAATTTTACTTGGATTTTTCATTTTTTTTTCCTTTGACTTGATTGCATTGGTATTGGTTTTCTTTGTTTCGAGGATGGTTTGAGTTTATATTATTTTCTTTTGTGTTGTTTGAATTTCATGAAATTAAAATGCCATTTACTTTTTCTTTCTATAAAGTTTTAATGTTGATGGACGAGCTTCATAATTTGGGAGTTTGTTATTTACTTTTCCTTATTGAATTTGTCTTCTATGAGAATGACTTGGCTGAAGACATGGATTACTAACAATGACTTTACAGGATGAAATATTATTGTGACACATCCTTTCTATAACATTTTTTCACATTTGATCAAATTTGAATGAGGGAGAGCCGAACATAGAAACCTTAATTTAAACTAAAACATTAATTTTTATCAACCATTTACTTTTTTTTAAATTATGATTATGTTTTCGTCTTTTGCTCATTAGCAATCATTTTCACAAAATCATATGGTAGGTTT